>NW_023612931.1:0-55506 GCF_013339725.1 Rhipicephalus microplus
CCTTTCGACGTACTTCGTACCCCCTTGTAGAAAGCGAACGGCACACTGACCCAGAAAATTTTTGCTGCTTGTTCACCAATGGCTGAAAACGAGCTTCACCGTATAATTGTGGTCATTCTTTTTGCATCTCTTTCACTTACCTTTCACGTTTGTCATAATATCGGCTCATACACTTACTCGCAGCCGTCATCACCTTTAGCGGTTAGATTTATAGACACTTCGTCATTAGCTCAAGAATCGTGCATGTCACATGCTGTACTAAGAGTAATACAGTTGATTTTCATCTCGTGAACGTGATGGATGTACACTGCATGTATGGTAGCAGTTGGTGCCATTTAATAGTAGATTGATCTATTAATAAACACTCCGAATCTGCAAAATTGTACTGTTATGCGTCATTCGGCCCATCACTTTACTATTTTTCTCCTCAAACGCTTTAGGGCACGTTTTCTCGCTGTCTAACCTATCAAGTTCTCAACGTTCCCATTACCAAGTTCTTTCCTACAAATCTAAAACCATAATTTATACATGCATACCAAAAATCGAGTCAAGAACTCTTTATGCATGATAAGAGCTGAGGAGGAAATTTGGATCCGTATTCATGACCCGCAATATTCGTTATCAGCTCAACACACAGCCTAATTATTGTTTCTTATCCAGTTCTCCAAGTGACTAAAGCATGAAAAAAACATCACAAAAAGTGTCTAAATATGCAGACGTGAACTGCCGTTTGACAAAATGGGCTCAAGTTTTGCTATTCTAATGTTCAATGTTCATTTATTAAGTGGCGCCACTTTGGTTTATTTATATAAAGCGCGAATTTTGTTTTATTTGCTGGGAAGAGCGAGATACGATCTCGATTAATGTTCGTCGAAACTCGGACCACCGGGAAACGAAGCGCCGAATGATACACCAAGCACCACACGCTACACACTCTTGCTATCTCTCGAAACGTCCCATATCCGGAGGTAAACGCTTCATGTTATTTGAACAAAACTAATATACGTGGGAGCAGCAGTCGGTGACGTAGATACATAACATCGAGTGTTAATGGTTGGTGTGCTGCCATTATCACCACCAAAATTACTCTACCACTAGCGGGACCAGCGCAAAAAGCGTAAGCAACTATTGCTTTGATGCCCCGGAAACGTGCAGGCGGAGCTACGCTCAGCATGTGGTGAGAAGGATCTAAAGAGAGAGATAGAGTGCAAATAGTGGAAAGTCAGCGATGTGAACATGACAAGCATATGGTTTGATACCCTATACGGGGGGGGGGGGGGGTCTCTTACTCCTCGTACAGCGGAGTAAGAGAACATGGGGACATGAAAATGAAATGAAAAATACTTAAGTACCCTGCGAATCATGTATTGCAATATATTCTCTTCACAACTATAGGCATCGTTATTTGACTTAAGAAACCCGTAATATTGCTTTACTTGGCGTATTGCTTTGTGAACGCTTGTTTTGTCCACCTGGAGTATTGGTCCATGTTTAGTGCTCTGAAATTATCTCACTCCGACATTTACAGCTTCCGCGTATCGCACAATTGTCCTGGAAAACGCTTAGTCGTTCCAGCATCCCACACATGGATTCAATGACGAATCAAACGTATGCTATATTAAGCGCGCTCCCGATGTCATTTTTCTCAAACTTATAGGAATGGGGAGGCTAGAAATGCGGCACACGGGCAATAAATATCCCGGACATCTGAGATTCCAGGGAGCAGAGTCAGAACCATGGCATGAAGAAGGCCACAAAGGTATTGTGGCTATGTTATTGGAAGGACGTGACCTCGCGTGACCTCTTGGCTTTCCATGATCCCCCGTGGTCTGCTTATTGTTCCGTTACAGGACGAGGCAGTGATTGATCGAACATTCGTTTTTCTGATACCACTCCACCTGTAGTGAATGATTGATACAGCAAGATCTCTCTGGTCGATGCACCGTCTGCAACATCACTTGGTGTACTTTCAGGCAAAGATGCTAATATAGTTGTCATTCTCTCCTCATTTTTGTTGGATGAAGTGAAAAGCAGAAAATATAGACTAGCCTTATCTCTGGTAGTGTTTGTTTTGATTGATTTATGAGAAACCAGCACAAAATTATCTTGGGGGCAGTACTGAAAGCTGAGTGATTGCCTGACGTGTTTGTGCCACCCTAACAGCCAAGTCAGGCAGGAAAAAAATCTCTAGTATGCGATTGTTCACACAGACAGCTAGCAGTAACTCTTATTCAGTGCTGTTTACAAGGTGTGTTAAGCATAGTTCCTTTTGAACAAACTTTTTCTGCAAGTAAATGTTTATGGGTTTTATCCATTAATGGCTAATATTGCTCCAAATTAAATGTAGAATGCCTATAGCTATCAAGAAATGCGTATAAAATATTTAATTGGTAAAGAAATATTGTAATGTGAGAATTTTCAGAATCCCCAGTCTATACTAAATACTTACTTTAGATTTGTAATAATTATACGGGCGATATCAATCTTTGAAGAAAATATTTGCTTCCTTCACATGTTTAAGAACATGGGGAGAATACTTCATCCTGATCAGGCTTTCAGAAGTAACGAAAGCGTGATGTCTAAACTCAAGAAGGTGCCCAAAAAGAGATCTTGAAAAAAAAAAGCCTTTTAAATGTACATGTCAAAGCTGATCAATGGCAAAGATATGTTTTCAAAATGATTTCTTCTATCATGAGAGCTTGCAATAACGGCTACCTTAAGCGGGTGGCTTTAGTGAACTCCTCTTGCCAAATGTAATGGCAAGCAGTATGATGACAATTTCTAGGGTACTCTTGGCAATCCGCTGGTTCTAGTGTTTTTAGAAACCACCTTTTACACGTTGAAAGCAATCTTAACCTACTTCGAGTATAATTACACTCTTCCTGTTGTTGTTGTTGTTGTTGTTGTTGTGTTGTTCAAGTAGACAAACTAAACTTTTGAAAGGAAATCAAAACAAAAAATACGTATCTTAAATAAAATTCTTGCATTTTTGGACTCATTAATCAGCACTAACTGCACAGGTCGAGGCCGAAGAGGTAGTTGAATAAGTAAAGCAGTAATAAAGTCATATTTTCTAGTAGAGTATTTTACTATGTAATCTCAAAGCAATACCAAAGAAGGCGTAAAACACAACACAAGGCATCAGTCCTTTGAATATTTTAGATACCACGAGAACTGTTGTATTCTTCAGCGTGCAGTTCCCTGATCAATATTTATAAGCTCTAGATGAAATTTAATCCTACAATAAACGGGTAATGATTGGAACTCTTCGTGTTTACAAATACGCGTACAAAATTACAACAGAGTTCTTCAGGGCAGATGTCCTGCCGCGGTGGTCCAGTGGCTAAAGTACTCGGCTGCTGACCCGCAGGTCGCGGAATCAAATCCCGGCTGCGGCGGCTGCATTTCCGATGGAGGCAGAAACGCTGTAGGCTCGTGTGCTCAGATTTGGGTGCATACGTTAAAACCCCATTGGTGGTCGAAATATCCGGAGCCCTCCACAATGGTGCCTCTCGTAATCATATGGTGGTTTTGGGACGTTAAACCCCACATATTCATCCATCTTCAGGGCAGGTCGACATTTGTAGAAAGGTTTCGGGAAAAAAAATGTCACCTTGACTATGAAATTAAATTTTCACACATGATACCTCAAGTTAAGTCATCCCATATGTCGAGCCTAGATGCGCTAACCGGTGTTTTAAGCTGTTAAGTTATAACGTAAACGCGATAGAAAGAAAAATAACCGAGAAAGGCAATAAGGCTGAGTAAAACAGAAAATGTGCTCAGCGGGACGTAACTGCAGCGCGCTTCTTGTGAAATATAATACAGCAACTATCGCAGCCATTAACGCTATACTATACTAAGCTCTCTCGCAGGAGACATAAGAAGGCTTCTATGACCGGGCTTATCGGTTCCTCTACTACGGCACCCAAAAGACCCATGCGCGCTGGCCGTAGGCGTATAGAAATTTATCGCACAGTCATAGGGCACTCACCACCAAAAATGGTTTCGAGGCCCGAAGGAAGTGTTTATATACACACACTATATATCAAAAGTTGGACCAACACGCGTCGAGGAAAGAGATCCTCACCTAAGATGGAGCGTAGGCTCCTGTCGAGACGCAACCTTACGCTCTACAGAGGCTGTATCGTGCTACGGCAGAGAAGTACTGGCAAATTAGAACTTATGGGCTAACGGCGAAACTAAATATACTCTGAACGCGCGGCGTCGTGCTCCGTAGCAGCCTCGGGTAGAAGGGTCGCCTAAAGCATCAATCTAGTATTTGAAAAAAAGAAGCCACTAGGGGACAGCCTTCGTGGTCGTTACTCTTCATCCCCAGTCAATTTTGGCATTTGAGAGCACGTCCAGTGACTTTTCCACAGTGTAGAGATGCAGCACCACAATTGCTTCTAAATCTTATGTTCATATTCCCATTGCACAAGCTGCTTGTACTCCCTCTTGGCAGGAAGAACATGAGTCGTCTGCATCAGCTACATGTATTGGTGCCTGCCTGCCGCGCTGGTGTGTTCTCGGCTGCTAACCCGAAGGTCTCGCGTTCCAATTCCGGCCGCAGCATTTTGATGGAATTGAAATGCTAGTCTCGTGTACTGTGCGATTTTAATGTTTTACAGAACACGAGATTGCCGAGGTTAACCCTATTGTGTTTGTTTTCATTTGTGTGTGAGAGAGCTTGATGCCAGGTAGTGCCTGTGTTCATGGCTATTTAGTGTGTATCCTGTCGTTAATCCAATATGTCCGACCATTAGTCTCGTGAAGTCTGTATTTCGGGTGACTAATAGAAGGCCTTCTTCGTATTCCTCCCTTTTTTCCTAACAAAGGTCACCTTTCTCGTTTAATGAATCTGTACTTATTTTATTTATTTTTTTATTTTTAAAGGCAGTTCTATTCTATGACCGCGTGAGTTTTTCGTGTTATCATTTATTGTGCGCTTAGCAGAGCTACTCATGTTTCAGGCTAGCAGTGCAGCAAAATAAATCTAGCTTCACCTAAACGTACGAACGGGAGAAACACACCTGCAAAGAATAATATCCAGATTAAGCAAACACACTAAGACTTCGTTAACTGAAGCTTAATGTTATTGATTGTGACGATGAAAAGATAACACAAAACGCAGCCATGTTAACGTCCGGAGCACTGCAATACACACCCTAACCTACAGCATAAACTGCTCTAACAATTTTTCACAAACCTTGACTTGTGCAAGAAGTCTTCCAAGGCACCACAGTCTCGTACAGAAGCTCTTACACATAAGCACAAAGTGAGTGACAGAATAGCGGAGTGACTTGGAATTTTCGTATGTGTGAAACTGTAAAGGTATTTGAGAACAGCTCAGTGACTTGGAAAGTTTTAACATCGGATTCAGTAAGATCAATGCCTGGGAGAAAAAAGAACGTTCAGATATTTCGTGAGCTTAAAAATATTTAGGGGATACTTTCGGAGAAAACGTCCACTAGTCAGCTTGGGGGCGCTTATGTGCGCCTGGTGTGTTAATAACGTGCAGGGGGTCGCAAGATGAACACCTGTGCTTCATACCTTTTTCTTCGCCCCGGATGCGAGAAAAACGATTCTGAAATATATCGCTTTCATTTATTTCCTTGAAAGACCAAGAAAATTTTTCCAACAAAGACATTACATGGCACTTGTTGCGCCGTGTTCACGGCGTAGGGATATTTCGACATGCAGAACATCTGTGACCCTGCGTAAAGTGCATTTAAACAGTTAAAATTTATGAAATATGCACGTTGAAGCACTCTAGATCCGTCCGTCCGTCCGTCCGTGCGTGCGTGCGTGCGTGCGTGCGTGCGTTCGTACGTCCGTCTGTTCGTCCGTCCCTCCAACCGTCCGTTCGCTCGTTCGTTCGTTCGTTCGTCCGTCCATTCGTCCGTCCGTTCGTTCGTCCGTCCGTTCGTGCGCCGTCCGTCCGTTCGTTCGTCCGTTTGTTCGTCCATCGTATGTCACAGTGCGCTTCGTTAGGCTTGCGTAACCTGCAGTAAGGCCCAACGTTTCAACGCACGCACGAAATGGCTGGCACAAGTTTTTTTTTTCTTATCGTTATTGCACCTTCGCACCCAGCTTAGCTAACTAACCGACAAACTAATCACGTGCTAACAAGCAACTTCAGAGACTCCCTGACCTCGCAATACTACTTAACGGTTCATGATTGAATCATTAGACATCACATTTTTCTAGTACCCACCAGAGCTGAACATAAAAACACCTTTTTCGCTATCTACTCTAACTTCACTGTAAGTCCACTCAAGAGCAGGCATGTGATTCGTTGACGAATTTTCTTATCGCTCGGCAGCACTCATCTTTGATAAACTGTAAACCAATCAGAAACAGTTCAAACCGGTAACATTTTTTTTTCACTTCACATTTTTGTATCTACGACCCCTTCCTATCGTTTGTTCAACATCACATATTAAATTCCTACTCAGCATTTCTGGCTTATCATCAGCTTTGCTAAGTCCACTTCAGAACAAAAGCTTCCTTTCGCAATCTGCAGAAAACTCATGTCCCTGTTGCCTCTTGACTCAGTATCACCTCCAGACTTTTTTTTTTTCATTTCACACCCCACTACACTAGTTCAAACGCCGTCTTCGCTTCTTCTTCGGCCCTCATTCTGCCAACTATAGCAAGGTACCTCCAACACTCAATACCTGGGAACCATAACGTCTTCTTCTTTTCATTATTTGAGCATAGGTATCAGTGATATTCACGTAGCGTACCTTTCATAGACCAACCTCGCAACCTTTTATTTCTTTCATTCCTCCTTCCTGATAGTCTTTCTTTCTTTCCTTTTCTTTTTTAAAACTTCCCCTTCTCCTATCTTCCGTCATTCAGTTTCTTTCTTTCTCTCTTTCATTAACCCTCCTTTCACTAGTCCTCTCCATTATTGGTTTCCCTCTTTCTTTCTTTATTTTTTAACGAAAACGATTCCTTCCGCCTTCGTTCCTTTCTTCTTCTTTTACCTCGTTTTTTTTCTTCCTCAGTCTTCTCTTCCTTCCGCAGTCTTTCCTACCTACCTACCTATCCACCTGATTTTATTCTACCCACCTACCTACCAGCCTACCTACCTTTCTTTCTTCTCGCATTTCTAAGTCCCTTGCATTAGGTGCCCCTCTATACCCTTAAAATCGAGAGGCGTTCTCAGTGACCCGACAATGCTTCAAGATGCTTTCGCAGTTGCAATCGCAGTTGCAAATGAAATGAAAATTAGTAGCATAAGTAGAAGAAGTAATGACCTGTTCAAGAGCATCACAAAGGATGTAAAAGAAGCATTTTGATCAGTATGTTTTAAGTATTATAATAAGTATCTTTTTGTGACAGATCTGCTAAAAGCCGATCTTCATTCAAATGGAACTCCTGGTTAGTAGATTTCCTTTATGTAATTATTTTGCCATCATTCCTTCATGTTTCTTTTGTTATTTATATATCTACGCGTCTCTTTCGTTCGTTCTTTATCCCGCTCTGAGTGCACAGGATGAATTGTAGATGAATGAATAATATGAAGAAACCTGTGAACGTACTGATTTTCGTAGGAAATCAAAGATTCATAAGGCATACAAAGCTGAATGGACGTACTTCCCCGACATAATAAGCAATGCAGAAGTGCACGTAATAAAAATAATGATCTTTCTTGTAAGCGACTCCTGTGCTTAATGAACATGAGAAAGACATTTTTCAGGCTTAAACGCTCTCCGTTCTGGGATTTGGGTGCCGCAGCAGTGTCTCCTCTTCGTTATTTTGTCATGAAGTTACGTGTGCGCATATTATCTGAGTCACTTGCGTTTCGGAACGTTCCACAATTCCAGGCACTTTCACAGAAGATTACACGACTTAACTCTGGAAGATCCCGCAAGGTGGTGCCGGATGACATTCTTTTATAAGGTGACACTGCTAATATCGCTGAAATGCTGCCGTGAAGCTTTCCGCCGCACATACAATTGAGCTCAAAAAAGTAAATGAAACCACAGAAAGCGGACACAATCTTGTGTGGTTACTTTATGCTTAATGTATAGTTGCTTATATCTTATTTTTGTATTATTTGTTTATGAGGTCCTGCATTTCTATCCGCTCTTATAAAGCTGGGCCATTTCTAAAAATATATAATTTAAATATAACGGAAACCACCAACAAGAATAATTATAGTTCACGATGAATGGCTAGATGAGCGAATACGTATACACACAGGAAAAGCCTCCGATGGTAATGTACCAGAATTTATTTCCGATTTGCCCACTGACCATCGCGGAACGTTAGACCATTAAACACCGTCTACTACACATCAGTATAAAAGGTGCGGATATATCTACACGGAACCGAGTGAGAATTGTAGGCTGCCAGTGAAGTCTCAGCGTAGCACCTCATATCTACCGTATATCGCATATACGCTCGTTGCCAAAGAAAAAAAGATTGAAACACAACAAACCCCAACGAAGAGCCAGACACCGGCTTCCCTTTCTCCGTCTATCACTGTACATCGAAGCTAAGCCTCTTTGTGCGCACATCACCATGTTCCTTTTTATTATTATTCTAGCTTTTCACTGTTTTCCTTTTACTCAACTGAATCCTCTCTTTTGTCAAAGGGCGAAGGGTTGACGGCACTCCTTTGAACGAAGTGCCTCTTCTTCATCGCTGCATATCGCACTGCATCTCCTTCGACGCCAGAGCCGCCTCTACTGTTGTCGTACCAAGTTAGCCGCAGCACTTTTCCCGGCCCCTGCGAGCTTAGGAAACGGGTCGCGCCGTTAGACAGCTACGATTGCTTTTACCCTGACAAGCCGTGCAAAATACAGTGACCCGTTACACAGGTCTCAGCGGTGTCGCCGATGGTGCAGAAAGTCGAAAGGAATACAGAATGGACACAGTGCACGAATTGAGAAGTCATCAACATACCTATGCGCGTTCGCAGACAGGCCACATGGGCTCGCTTGAGTGTACCACTATCGTGAAGACGAACGCTCATGGACTAACATTCGAAGCCGCCTATATATGCACGCCTATCTTTATTCTGTGAGAGATCAATATACAGTCGAGCTTCGTTCAAGGTTTGAAACGCAGGTAATGTACTCAGGTAAATATGTAAGTAATGTATAAAGAAAACAAACCGTTGTCCTATAGCAGTGCGCATACTGTTGCCGAGCTACAAAAAAGACCGTACAAATAAGGGTTGGGTGTGGAGAGAGAAAGAGAGAAGGGAATCTACTGACCACCTCGTCCTCACGCATGGTTTGCTGTCCTACGCGAAGGAGTTCAGGAGGTTAAAATGAATCTTCTGCATCGCTCACAGAACACGTGCACTGTTTTTCGCAGCGCACGAATCTTTCAAACTGTCACAGGTGAGACGACGAGTAGAGAAACGGCAAGAGAGAGAAAATGAGAAATTATCGGTAAGGCAGGATTCAAATCAGTGTATTCACGATTCCAAGGTGGACATCGAAACCACACGGGTATTCAGGCAATCTAGCAAAGCAGAGCGTAGCTTTGTATAGTATAGAAAAGTATGGCAAGTAGGTGGAAAAGGGAAGCGATAGAGAAAAGCCATTTTGCCCACAGAGCGCTTACCAACTGCTTGCTTATTGAATTCATCCTATCATGTTTTCGCGAATGGCATAGTTGAAGTTTAGCTCAAGTATATTGAATCATTTAGTTAAATCTGGGAAAGGAATAACGAAAGAAGAGTTTCAATGTTGAAGACACCATTTCGGCAAGATCGCACCGAATTCTGAATTCAATCGTTCTGCTGACCCAGTTTTTCTCCTCGCCGTTTTGTTTATTTATTATTTCTTTGCAGTGCTCCTGCTTCTGTTCAATAGCTTTTTTTCTCGACACCACCAGCTGTGGTCTACTCTACCAGCCGACAAGCTGGCATGCCTATTTCTGCAAACTTCGCGGCGCTAACCATACAGACAAGACCCGAACACCGCAAAACAAGTTCTGCGAAGTTAGAACTTGACCAGAACTCGAAAGACGCGTGCCGTGTTGAGCTCAAAAAGCAGAGAAGAGATTCTTGGATTGAAAGAGGTGGAAGGGTTCAGGGTTAAGTGACCAATAACTGTCTCTCAGACGAGGACACCACAACCGCGACACTTAGGTGACCAGGGGAGGAAAATGTAGGGAAAGAATTAAGCAGACTATGGAGGCGTGAAAAAAGTGGTGAGAGGAAATCGCTACGTGGGGCGGGATGGGTGGGGAAGTTCGTTGTCGTGAATGGAGGGTGCCTCAAACAACACGCCCGATTTGACGTGCTCCACACGACGCACATCTACCGCTGCACTTATACGTAGGGGCGTTTCGAACCCATCCGAATGAGTCACATGGTTACGCCCTCCCGTTCTCTCAAGGGTCGGGGCCCGACTCGCTCCTTGGACGGCTGGTTTTACGCGTGCGCCAGATATTCACGACGAGGAGGAAGCCCAGGACGGAAGCGACGGTTGTGGAGGCGTCATTCCAGATGGCAGCACTCATCCGGTGGGGGTTCTTCACACTGATACCGAATGCGTGTTTTCACCCTCGACGTCATCGCTAGAGCGGACAAAGAAAGAAAAAAAAACAGCAGAGAAATAAGTGCGTTGCAATACATTCCTCTATGCCCCACCTACTATGTTTCTATTTATTATCCCTCTCTCTCTTTCCACTCTACACAGGCTATCCTCGCCATGTTGCCGACTTCCGCCTCTCACAGTCTGATGGCAAGGTGCCGCGGGATTAGATTGCTGCCCGTCGTAAAGCTCAGCGAGCCCTAAAGGGAAGGCGAACGACAACGCCGCTGTACGAATGGAGGGTGCAAACATAACCACCGTAACTGCCGTCTCGATTGTCGAAGCAAAAGAGCCGACTTGGGAGACGAGAAATAAAGTGACTGTTGCAGGTGCTGGAGCGAGAGCGCTAAACTGCGCTGTCTACGCGGGCTCTCCATGACACCGTGCTCTCTAAACGACTGCCTTCTTTCCTTCTGCCCCACTTTGCCATAACAACCAACCTTCCTCCTTTCTGTTCCGCGTGCCTTGTTTTCCCTATGCACCTGCGGTTCCTTTTTTCTCGTTCTCCTCTGTAAAGCAAAAGAAAAAAAATTGGCACATTCTCTGAGGCAAAACAATTCTAGTTTGGCAGCCTGTTTCGAAAGTTTCGGCCGAAGTCATCTTGGGAGCAGCCGCTGCAAGTCCTGATTCGCTGCCATTGGTATGTTAAATCATACTCCTGCACGAGGCACGTGTCAATCTCAGAACGCCGGCGTTCGTTCGTGTAGCCAAATCAGCGAATCTTATAGGTCAAATATAGGTGCGAGCCTCAGGTGTGCTTCGTACCTGTGCAATCTGAATTTTAATGTAACTGAGTGCCAATAAGCCATTCAGTGAGTGGCATACCTGTTGGAAAAATTAGTAAACCTGAAAATCGGGTAGTGTTAAAGCCACCATTACATCATTATTGCATGAGGTTATAAAGACATTGGTGCATCCAATTCATGGATGTTTGAGGGACCCCTTGTGGACCCGTGAAAGTGATGTGTAGAGGTCGGATTTATGGGCACCGAAGAGTCTAATTTTAGGTGCCAAAATAGGCGGGGCAAAACACAGGTTTAGACCCCCCAAAATCGTAAAGAAAGCCCAATAAATGTTCACGAAAAATTTAATTGACGAAGAAGTACCTGCTGACTGTGTCTACGACAAAAAAGTAAAAATAAATGGTTTGTATATGATTGTGCAATGCTCCAACGATTCAACATAGCTTCAATTAAACTGGTGTGCGCAAATAAAGACAAGGACAGAGAAAATATGGGACAGAGGCAAGCGCGATCCCTGTCCCATCTTGCGCTTGTTCCTGTCCCGTCTTTTAAAAGACGATAGTCTTTCTTGGGGACCTTCAACGCAAAAAATTTGGCCGGTCAGTCAGTCAGTCAGTTAGTCAGTCAGGTCAGTCGTCAGTCCGTCAGTAGTCAGTCAGTCAGTCAGTCAGTCAGTCAGTTCAGTCAGTCAGTCACAGTCAGTCCAGTCGTCAGTCATTGTCTGTCTGTCTGTCTGTCTGTCTGTCTGTCTGTCTGTCTGTCTGTCTGTCTGTCTGTCTGTCTGTCTGTCTGTCTGTCTGCCTGCCTGTCTGTCTGTCTGTCTGTCTGTCTGTCTGTCTGTCTGTCTGTCTGTCTGTCTGTCCTTAACAGTACCTTAAACGGCACCAAACTGGTCAAACGATACTTCAATTGGTCAATCCCATGAGCAGCGCCCACCAATATTGCTCAATATTCAGCGTTTATACTTGTGCAATTAAAAAAGCAATAATTGCTCATATATCAGGCACCATAACAACACGTCAATGTTTTGTATGTGTGTTTTTTACTAGAAAAGGCATACATAAGTAATTATAAAGACTGTAGCGTTTATCACGTTGCACTGACCAGGCAATGCTTGCACGAAAAGGCAATTAAGTGTTTCCAACTCTTTGCTAAGACGACACGGCGGTGGCACCTATCCGTCGCCTTGCGTTCTACACCTTATCACCTCCGAGACGAGCACGCAGGGCGCGCGCGCTTCGTTTTCCAAGATAATTGCCAGATAGCGCTCATGTCTCACGTGTGACGTGACTTGATGCGTTCTTTCGCCTCCGCTGCACGCTCTAGGTACTATAACGCAGTGCCTCCAGTATGCCATTCACCGATTTTTTTACGCAGAACATCAAATAAACGTTTTCTTCACTCTCTTCAGACGCAAAACTATCGTCTTTCGACGACATTCGCAGTGTAACATGCAGATACGGGGCCATTTTTTGTGTGCTTGTCTGTATTTGTGCGCACCAGTTTATTTTTAAATATGAACGAACTCGCCCAGATGCATGTTTAACATAGCCACGCAAGTTTTTTCCGCAGGGTTTGCAGAACATGGTCTCTGCTTTTATTTTCCATCACGGGGAGTCAAGTGCCACTATCGAATAAACGCGTTCCTGGGTCTGTTTTTTTTTTCTGCATGACCGAGAAAGACATCATTGTAGGGACAAATAGCTAGACTGATAATAGGCCAGAGGAATCTTTTAGCCTTGTATCTACTAGGTCTAATCTCAAAAGGGTTAATTTCCTTTTGTCTGTAAACACCTTAAAGGTCCTCTCACCCGTCTTGAGCATTTCTATCTAGAAAGAGCAATGCATGCACTTGGCGCTCATGATCTCATCTGCCAATATTTGCAACGCTGCGCGTCCCGGAAAGAGGCGAAATGTCAGACTGAAG
This sequence comes from Rhipicephalus microplus, assembly GCF_013339725.1. Lineage (NCBI taxonomy): Eukaryota > Metazoa > Arthropoda > Arachnida > Ixodida > Ixodidae > Rhipicephalus > Rhipicephalus microplus. The sequence goes on from NW_023612931.1 coordinate 13,236, forward strand.
GTTGCAGCCCGTGGAGTTCCCAAAGCCCAATTTTGCCCGTGAACATAAATACCAGTCTCCAACTGTACTCAAAAGCGAAATTTGAGGTTAAATATTGTTCTCCTAAGCACCAATTTTGAAAATATGTATTTATAGGCACTAATAAAAATTTAGCCACGAACATCAAAAAAACGTATTTAAAGGTACTCTAAAAACACTATAAAAGCCTTTTAACCTATAATTTGTGCTCATATCTCAAAGTGGCACGATAGGAACGCGAGAAACAAAATATGCATTTGCCTATAATCCGGTCTCTTGCGATGAGGGTCGCTTTGCAGACAGAGAAAATGTGAAGAGTCATAAATAAACAAAACATGCAGCTTGGAATAGCTGCCTTTCATTTCTCCCTGGAAAAGAATGGTCAAACTAACGAGCCTTACCAATTCAATTTCAACAGTTTCTCGATAAGTTGCAAAGTCTTCAGCCACATTCAATTTGTTTCTAGCTATTTTTCCTCTTCAAATATGCAAGCCTGAAAAAGGATGCTTGCGTGCTTATCTGGAGCAAAAAATGCTGCAAAAGCTTTAGAACCATTTCATAAAAAAAGGAAAAACATATGTTAGCTCCCCTGCAATGTAACAATATTACGCGGTGAAGCTTACCAAAACAGAAAACGGGTCTTTGTCATGGGACATAGCGGGCCTCCAAAAAACGCGTTATTTCTTCTGCTTGTTTTTCGAGGATGGGCATCATGGACCCCCAGAAATGCCTTCTTGTATCCATATTTCAAAGCACGGACCTACTTGAATATTGTTGGGAAAGGCATGGCAAAAACCTCGGAGCAAGTCGATCAACACTTACCCGGATATTCACAAACGCTCATCGACTCGGCTTGCACCTTTCACTTGACATAGTTGAGCACTGCACCACCACTCGGCTGAAAATGACGCTGCGCTACTCAAGAATCACAGCAGATTATCGCTGACATGCACGGACTTGCCGCGCCTAGAGACGGCACTCACATCGGCTCTCTAGAGTGAAGGTGTAGCGTTCAGTGAAGGAACGTTTTAGAATACGGGGGTTAGTAGTGATTCCAGTGAACCAGCAAACTATCACAGAACCATACCTTCAGCTGATGCTAAGTTGATTATATTGTGTTTAGAGCCATCACCAGTACAAAAAAAAGAACACTAACGGAGATATGGTTAAATTGTCTACACATTTGATTTTGGAGCACAATAAGAAAATGAGCTTCAAAGACGTTTATTTGGCATTATATCTACAAAAGCTTTATTATTACACGTAATTTCTGTTACGAAAACACTTCTATTTCAGGTATATTCTTAAGGTTGCCATATTTTACTCATGCGCACCAACGAGGTTTGAAGCGCACTAGTCAGGCACTTTGTGTGTTTTGTTTTGTCGTCTAGGGGGAAACTGCCTCATACGCGTGATGTGGAAAAGTAGCACGGTCACCGAATTATTCTCTTGGGTCTCTATCGATAATAACCAGTATAACCTTATCTCCCCTTTTAAAGAATATTCATAAGATGTCTTTGGAAGAGTGTAACTCGATGGTTCTGGTACACTGAAAGACTGTGAGAGGCTGGTATTGTTGCGGCACCTAGTGGAGCAGACCTGAACCACATGCTTCTTTTCACGTGGCCTTCGAGATCAGCTCCGAACGCGCGTACCACAATGATAACCCAAGGTCGCGCGAACGGCGACATGAGAGTACCACTAGTAGACACGTGAAATATTATGGTCACCTCCAGAACTTCTTTTCTGACGCCGAAAAATTTCTACGAGAGCCATCTGCATTGCGCCATTCCTTCTTTCCGTTTCCTGGTCATTCCCAAAAATAAAGCACGTTTGTAAGAGTTCACATGTCTTACAAGTACTTCTCTGTTTTTCGAGTTATTTGCTCACTGTTTGCCTCTGTGTACCTCAGCAACCAGAGAAAGCAACAAAAAAAAAAAAAAACGAAAGATGACTGCTGCAACACCAGCATCGAACAGAGCAAGCAAGCCGTAATATCAGAGGCGGCGGTGACCCAGCTTGTTTTTAAAATCCAACTTCGCCATTTTTTCGAATCGCTTACCAATACTGCATTGCGGACATCGGAAAAAGAGGACGTGTCGGAAAGGAAAAACAATAAAATCGTGTCTCTTTGGCGAACAATGGGTGAATTACAAATGTCAGTGCAGCGCGTCGCCAAACTTTTGGTTCGGTCAAACGGAACGTGTCTTGGGTAGGGAGATGTCCTGGTCATGGTCAGCCACTTCATCTCCATCCCTTTTTCTCTTTCTTTCTTTCTTCTTTCTCTCTATGTTCTTTATCACTTCCTTCGACAACTACGCATCTTTTGTCTGTTCTGCTCACAAAACCACGACATGTGAGTCATCATGCCGCTTCACTCCTTGTTCATTCCCACACCATGAGCTGGGTTGTTTGGGCGTGGTTTCAATGGAGCTGTGACTGATGATTGTAAAAGCACCCGGAAAGAAGACAGAAAAGTTCAATACTGCCTTCAAAGTCACGATTCTCAGCTTCCTTCTCTCTCTCTCTCTCTTTTTTTTTGTTCAAAACATTCCTTAACTTGTGGGATGCTCTGTTTTGGTATGCCATTTCTCTTTGTTCTAATACCAGCCCGCTATTCTGCAGCGTACGAGAGAGGGTATTAAAACACGGATAAAAAGTAAACTTTAACACTTTTTGTTTGGGAAGCAGAACTCTAGATAAAACTAAAACAACAGGATGGAGTTTGAACGTAGAATAACATCTGGCCGGTGGGTGTCTACGGTCGATAGTCCGGCTGCTCGTTCAAATGGTGCATAAAACAGGCGGGGCCGTCCGTGCCTACAGTAAGCACGAAAACGAAAGATTGGCCTTGAGGTGTAGAGAAACGCCATTAAAACACAACGAGAACGATCTATATACGGCACTCCTTCTTGTTGATTCGACACTTTTGAAGGCGATATTTTCAATCCTTCCTGTGTGAAATGAATGAAGGCGGATGCAGTTCGCACGAAGATCAATCCTAGAACTCTTGTAGGAAGCCCTTTCACTTCGTTTCACGCATACGTAAAGCAACTTCCTTCGTTATTGTTGTCGTCATTGTTGTTATTATTAGGGCGCATGTTTTCGAAGTTCGTTTCATGAAATTGGGAGTGCGTTTACCGCAAAGCTTTTTTCAAATAATTCGGTGTTTATCAGAGTTTGGTTTTCGTAAATCTCTAATTCATTGAAATACAGTGTTTAATTTTGAATTTTAAGTTGTTGCAATGATTTCTCTTTTTTTCAATGAAAATGCGTTGCAATGTTACTGATAAGCTTATTTTTCCATCCTGTCTTTTTTTCTCACTTCCGGTTTATGTGTATACTTTTTGGTAAATGTAGACTGCTGATGCGCACTGCTGTAAGCTCTTCAAAGTATACTTGGGGGGGGGGGGGGGTGGAGCTGGCAACAAGCTAGCTGCTTCTTATGTTGTTCTTCTAGCTTTCCTTACATTCTTGAAGAAAAATAAAGGGACCTAGTAACGCGATAGCATCGAAGAGCTCCTTTCGCAGAGATTCCGGCGTCGGTGTTGGCGGAATGGGGACCGAACCAGGGTTGCTTGGGTCCAAGTGGGGATAAAACCAGGTCTTTCGCGTGGAAAGCGGATGTTCTACCACATGGTCATGCCTCTGCTTGTGAAAACAGTGAAAATAACTTCAGCTTAGAAATGAATAGAAAGTAGCTTTTATGCTTCACAAACACACGTGGTGTCCTGTATACATGCTTCCCAATGCAACATGAATATTGCAGTACTAATGCGTGGTACAAACGTCCATTGGCAACGGGCGTTACAATATGGGATTATCACAATAGCCCCGTGGTAGAACGCCGGTACCACACTACAAAAGGCACACACGCTGCTGCGCCTATTCTCTTAAGGCCACGTAGTGAGCGCATAGCAAATTGGAAAAGGTTTAATGCACTAAGTGTTTGAAGCATGCACTACGAGGTTGCTGCTGCTCATAGAGGTGCATGCGTTTTTTCAGAGTCCACAATGAATATTTTTAGGTTTTAAAATGCCATTTGAAATTTTAAAATGCCCTTTACAATCGCAGTTTAGAGCAGGATAAATTTGAATTGTTAAAAAAAGTTATTGGCGAGTGTTTATCGGTTTTGTAATTTATCCGAAAATACGCAGCTCGGGTTATTCTCTTTCGTTATTGGACAATTTTTTTAAACAATGCATGGACTGTGGATCCATTCATCTGTCAAGCCATCTGTCTATCCATCTGTCTGTTCATCTATTCCTCTGTCTATTCCTCTGTCTATTTATCTATCTTTTTATCTATCCATATGTATGTCTGTCTATCTATCTTTCTATATTTCCATCTATCTATCTTTCTATCTATCCATCTATCTGTCTTTCTATCTATCCATCCGTCTGTCTTTCTATCTATCCATCTGTCTGTCTATTCATCTCGTCCGTCGTCTATCCATCCGTTCGTCCGTCTATCCATCTGTCTGTCCGTCTATCCATCCGTTCGTCCGTCTATCCATCTGTCTGTCCATCCATCCGTTCGTCCGTCCGTCCGTCCGTTCGTCCGTCTATCCATCCGTTCGTCCGTCTATCCCTCCGTCCGTCCGTCTGTCCATCGTTTGTCCATCGTCCGTCTATGCCTCCGTCCGTCCGTCTGTCAGTCCATCTATCCGTGAGTCCGTCTGTCTCTCAGTCCGTCTATCTGTGAGTCTGTCTGTCAGTCTGTCAGTCTGTCTGTCAGTCTGTCTGTCTGTCTCTATCTATCTATATATCTATCTATCTATCTATCTATCTATCTATCTATCTATCTATCTATCTATCTATCTATCTATCTATCTATCTATCTATCTATCTCTATCTATCTATCTATCTATCTATCTATCTGTCTATCAATCTATCTATCTATCTATCTATCTATCTATCTATCTATCTATCTAGCTCGTAAAGGCGCTAGATACATGTCGTTTTAAGATGTCAATACTGTTTTTTTTCCTATTCACCTGGAGCCATTTAACATAACTTATCTTTTGTAATTGATTTTTTATGCGACAATGCTGAACACACTTTCATGTGCTTAGCATTGTTCACCTTGGTGGAACAATGGTTACGTTGCCCTACTGCTGATCGGGAGGTTGCGGGTTGGATCCCGGCCCCTACGATCGCATTTGATGAAAACAAAATGGTTGAGCACGGCCCGTTAACTGTACATGTCAGTGCATGTTAAAGAACACCAGATAGTTGAACTTTCCGGAGCCCCTTACTAGGCCATCTCTCATAATAGTATCGTGGTTTTGGGCACTTAAAACCCCCGATAATAATATTGTGTGCTGATCATCAGCGATTGGACGCAATTATTGGATGAATGGGGAAACTTTCTTTAAAGACCTGAGAAGAGCCACGCTTGATTATTAAAATATTCGCATTACAGCTGCTAGATGGTTATCAATTTTTACAATTTGTTGTCTTGGCGACAATGCAAGCCATTCACTTGCATGTGGCATGCAAAAAGTTTTCGCCTTCAGTGCGGTATTCCGGTAGAGGATGTCAAAAACCACGTAACTAAAAGCGTGAAAGCCAGTCATGCAAAACCATGCTCCGACACACTGAAACTGGATATAAGTAAGAGCTCACGACGCTTGGCTACGGACATTCACTGACACTCCTATTAGCAAAGACCATTCTTAGGAATGATTAACGACTATAAAGTGTTGTTAAATGATTGTTTTCGTTGACTTGTGCCAAGGCAAATTAGTTCTAATCAATCGACTTCATTGTATACCCTTTCTGGCATGCTCCCACCCGTAGATTTCAGCAGCTGTAAGAGTCAAACACGTATAAGGGCAGTGGTAGCATAATCAATTAGCCCACTAGATTTCAGCGTATAATCGAAAACTGCCCTATATGTTTGGCTTAGCAGTAAGGAATGCTAAAATTGCCCCGCCGCGGTGGTCTAGTGGCTAAGGTACTTGGCTGCTGACCCGCAGGTCGCGTGTATGAATCCCGGCTGTGGCGACTGCATTTCCGATGGAGGCGGAAATGTTGTAGGCCAGTGTGCTCAGATTTGTGTGCACGTTAAAGAATCCCAAATGGTCGAAATTTCCGGAGCACTCCACACGGTGTCTCTCATAATCATATGGTGGTTTTGGGACGTTACACTCCCCATATCAATCAAATCAGGAATGCTAAAATTATACTACTGTTCACACACAGACAGACAAGGAACTTTATAAGGGTCCTGAGTAGCAAGATTTCTGTTCAAGAAACTATTTTATAACACTTTTTATGTGCTTTCTTTAGCATGAGCTGTTGTTTGTCAAAATTCGCATTTAAGCAAACGCACAAATCCATGAAAGTGTTGCGTTTTTACTTTTATGGTCAGCATCTATTGTCCACTAATTGTTTTATGATTTCTTTCACGAGAACTCATAACCTTGACTTGCTACTTCATTGCTCCAGGATTTTTGTCATTTATTTATTCTATTTGCATCGTTCTCGATTTGTAAGTCACGCATAAGACGATGATTTTTCGCTCACAACCAACAACACCGACACCGACACCGGAATTTCTGCAAAACGAACTCTTTCACTCTGTCCGTTAGAACTTTCGCATAGTGAATAAGGCAATCTCACCATATTCTTCAGTCACGACATCAGAGCCTTCAAAAGATGCGCTGTCCCTGACTCATTCAAATGTCTTAGAATGTTACTATGTATGTGTGCAAGTAGGCACAAGAGCCCGCATCGTTCCCTCGATGCCGATCCTTTGTGCAGCGCCACTATAGAGACTGTTTGCTGAAGGGAGCGGAAGATGGCGTCCTTCATGTTTGCCTTGAGCCCACAAACCTCTCGGATGAGATGTATCGTGAGTAACCAAGCGAAGTTTATCGTGCATTTTACACTGATCCACAGTGTCATTCGAACAACTGCTGACTATGTCTGTGGTCTCGGTGCAATATAGAGAATACCAGATCGTTACTGTCGGTATCTTTTAAATCTAGGCAAACATTAAGTAGTAGTGACAGCTTCCGGTGCGAATTTGACTCTTTGCTCAAGCGATTAATCAATTTGAATTGCTTAAAAAACATTCTCTAGCTTTTTCGTGCTCCTTAGTCTAACATAAGTATTTTTCACCTTTCATGCGGGATACTTTAATGAAGGTACTATTGTGGCGTTGGTTCTATATGTGTTCTGAAACGACATTTATAGCCGCTTGAACGCACCTAAACAAACGAGAAACACGACCTTTGTCATTCAATCAGTCGTTCGCGAATAAAGTTCAATCATTATCGTCAATTAACCGAATGCTAAACAGCAATAAGAAATTTTCCGACTATTTTATTCGCCTATTCAGTTATCTTCATACAGCTAATATAGACTGTGATGTATTTCTCAAAAAGCAAATGTTTCACGTGAAGATAGAGCGTTCACACACACACATGGTCTTGCTCACATTGTTGGGTATTAAAGCATTTATTCCTTACGTCTCTCACGCCATTCATATAACTGAAGCTATCCCGCTTGTATCTGGTATTTTGAATCTTTTTGAAGGCGAAAGCTTAAGATTTCTCCTTCAATCGGAAATTTCGCCGTCGGGGCGACCATCCCGCTGCGCCGGGGACTAGGGATGCAAAAAATTATCACGTAATTGAGTCATCATGACGCCACAAATACTGGTGTGACGTCATTTGACATAACATCTCACGATACTGTTGTAGCGCCTCCATTGGGCGGCGAACGGAAACGGAGAATGCACGACCTCCACAAAAAAATTTGCCCCGTATCTGCATGTTTCACGGCGTATGTCGTCAAAAGACGATAGCCTTGCGTGTGGAGTGAACAAAACGTTTATTTGATGTTCTGCGCGAGAAAATTGGTGAATTGTATTCTGGAAGCGCTGCGTCACAGAATCTCAATCCGTACAGCGAAGGTGAACTAGCGCATCGAGGCACGTTAAAGCCCTTTGAAACTCAAGGGGCTTTAAGGCACGTTAGACACGAGCGCCATCTGGCAGTTATCTTTGAAAACGAAGGAAGGCGTGCGCGCCCGCGGAGAAATATGCGCGCCTGTCTCGGAGACGATAAGGTGTAGAACGCTAGGCGACGGGCAGGTGCCACCACCGTGTCGTCTTAGCAAAGCGTTCGAAACATTTGCCTTTTTGAGCATCGCGTTGCACTGTCAGCGCAGCGTGATAAACGCTATGGTCCTTGGAAATACTTGTGTGTGTCTTCTCCAGTATAAAGACACACATGCAAAACATCCACGTGTTGTTATGGTGCGTCAGATATGCGCAATAATTGCTTTTTATTGACAATCGCACAAGTATAAACGCTGAAACTTGAGCAATACTGGTGGGCGCTGCGGATGGTGTTGGCCGTTTGAGTTATCGTTTGGCGCCGTTTGGAATATCGTTATCGCGGACAGACATACAGACAGACAGACCAAATTTTGGCGTCGACAGTCCCCAAGAAAGATGATGGTTTTTAAAAAAATGAAGACGGTGCTTGGCACTGGCACATGAAGCCGTGGCTCGTGTTCTCTGCTCCCTATTGAATCTACTGAAAAGAAGAGGAAGATAGCTTGCCCTTTCGATTTGCCTGCACAAGCTTCCCTGTTTATTTAGGATTTGTTTCTGCTGTGTTGTGAACTTAGGTGTTCCTTTGCAGTATTATAACAATTTTTCTTTCTTTTCTTTCTTGGCTCTTCAACGGTGCAGTGGTTGAACGAAGCCCGGCGAACAAAGAATCGTGCAGCCACGCGAATGACCTGAACACAGCGGCGCTCCATCGCTTGAGCCATGCTACACCGAGAGGCCATGACCCATGCAAGGGCACAATAAAGCACAAGATATTATAAAATATTTCCTACAACATGTCTCTTTTTACTCTCGCTTTTATTTTCTAAAGGAACACGATACTGTTCGTTAACTACTATTTGCTGCTTCGCAAATATTTAACCTCGGCTTTTATTTATTTACTTATACACACTATGGAGGTCACCTATAAGAGGAACCGTTCTGGGCAAGTTTGGTCTCATTCGTATTTGTCTACGCTCCATCAAAAATATTTTGTGTCAAAGACCATGCTCAGCATCCTTCAAGCATTTCAAGGATCAAGTAAAAGTATATGCGAACGCGTCTGTGCTGGTTTTACTTTAGAGAAGAAATTATGTTCTCTCTCGAGACAATGAAATGCACGGGCTTACAGAGATATTTCAAAACATCGAGTTCATAAAGCGAGGTAGTCTTTCCAGGTGTTTTCGCGTAGATATAAGCGGCAAGGTCACGCTAGGCTTCCTTGCTCCTTTTCCGTGGAAACGGTGCTCAAACTTGAATGCCACTTTGCTCGGGATATTCGAAGCTTCCTTTGCCTGTTTTGGCTGGACTTTCTAACTTTCTTGTTATCTCTGATTAACAGTTGTTGTTTTCAGTATAAAACGCATTTTTCAACACCAAGCAATTGAGCAGATGTCAAAGCAACTTTTTTTTTTTGTAAAACATTCACAAGAACTTCCCAGCTGATGACACCAAGCGTTTATTACTCATTTTCGTGATGATGAACCTGCTGGCATTTGAAATTTCGGGGAATTTTAACTGATTTCCACTCTGAATGTGTCTACAGGAAGCACAACAGAGGCACTGGAATTTTCCGTTAATCGATATCTTTCAACAAGAATTTGTTCACATGAAGTCAACGCTATTCAAAGCCGGTTAGCATGTCAAAGCCGATCAGCGTTAAACAATAAAGCGTTGTTTGTGGGAACAAATGAACACACTGTTTCTGGGAGTACCTCAGCATATAGACCAACGGTGACGTCTTTAACTAACGAGCTTTAAAATAGAGCCAACTTAGCCCTAATGAAATTTAACGCGCCAAGCATGGCACAGCATCTTTGGAAAAGATATGTCCACCTATTGAAACGTCAGCCACTTTATTGGAGGCTTCGAATTCAACTCATACAGCCGCTACTCTGCGCTGTCTTTTCTCATAGCCTCGCACTTTTACTTTGAAAATTGTTTATTTCACTTAAACATTCTTTTAACGTTCACGGCCCAACTAATAGTAACAGCTGTGTATGCGAGCAACCCTATTAAGTTTCTTAGAGCACTCTGCTATTTAGGAAAATCATGACTGTTTTAATTACACTTACTTAACAATTACCTCTGGCTTGAAGGAATCTTGGAAATCAGTTATATTAGTCTCCAGGACATTGTCAGCAAGCATTCTTTTTCTGGGTATCTTCGAGGATCATTTAAAAACCCAAAGATTCTGCCGACCCGTATTTGCGGATCTTGGCTCTGGAAACTCGGTGCTGAAATCTTCATTTCCGCGGCGTGGAGCACATTTCCGCGGAATAATAAATGAAATGAAAATCCATAAGTAAATGAAACGAAATGGCTAACGAGCGCCTCGCAAACTGGTCAGCTATTGTGCGAGCAAAGAGCGCACGTGGATATTGGATCTGGCAGCTTCCATTTTTAATTATTTCTTTAAAAGTTATCACAGTGGTGATGAGAGAACGCAAGGACATAGAAAGCCTCGGGGGCGAGTTAACACCGAGACTGCGAGTCCGTGCTTTCTTTTTTGGGGTGGGGGGTGGGGTGGAACAGATTTTGAAGGCACGGGCATGGCGAGAGACATATCAGGGCGTTGCCAGCTCGTCTACGTCTCCATCTCGCCTCGTTGTCAAGTGTACGAAGCAGAGGGCATCGTAGGGAAGAAGTTAATTAAGCTGGTAGCCCGGTACGAGAGACTAAGGCGGAGTAGTACAGTGAAACCATGGGTCGAACAGGCCCGTTATACTTGAACCTAATTTTGGAAGCTGCCTTGCGAGGAAGGCTACAGGCTCCGTGCATGCGTAACTTATGAAGGCCCCACTATAGCGGCAACAAGCGCAGGTTTGAAAAGATGTGCACAGTCGCTTGCACACAGCAAACGCGGAACGATTCCTTTTCCTATGCCAATGCTTTTCGTGCTTTTTGCGCTTGGCCAGTGGTCAGAGCGACGGTCTGTCCACGTTAAGGCTGTTTCACATGCCGCGATTGCAGCGAAAAAAATCGTTCCGTTCGCTCCAATTGCACTGTTCGCAACCATCGCTAATGGCGGTTTCGTTTCACATGGGCGGCGAATGGTCCGCGATTTTGGCTCTACGACTGAAGCGGCGAGTTCTTGCCACCGCTCTTTCTGACAGACACGAATGTAATGTAATATTATGTGCATTATGAAATCATGAAGTTACCGTGAACGGTAACGAAGGGCCTGCTTGTTTTGTCAATTTAGAACACTTTCCAGTCTAAATTCATTTTAAAATGCACAGCATCGGCCATTAATAAAACAAACACGTCGACTCTATATCGACGGCTTGGCCGGACCAGCCCTAATTTGACGGGTCCCGACCCAAAATTGCTCCCGCCGCTGCGATCAGAGCGAAAATTTCCAACATGTTGAAAGCTCGCCGCGGACCGCTGCGGTGGGAGAAAACTGTCATTTTTTTCGCTGCGAGCGAATTTGCAGCCTGAAAATCGTTACTTTTTGTGTCATGTGAAACGGCCTTTAGCAACGCTATCAGGCAGCCACGAGTGTTGTACGATAGCATAGCATAATGCATCGCTCCACGATAGCACCCTTGCAGTGGCCGTGACAGTGCAATCGCTGCTGTCGTCTATTTCAAGCTACCGCCCAGTTAATTGGCTGCCGCGTTAGCTGAGGGTGATAAGCTTTGAATGTTTAGTGAGCGTAGAGGAGCGCGCTACACGCATGCCGTTTTGCTCAACGGGCTCGTCGCCTCTGTTGTTTCCGCCAAGAATCTCGTGGGGGCGCTTTCGCTTGAGAGTGCACGAAGTCTGGCGAAAAAAAAAGAAAAACATACGCGCTAACGCTACGGCTCTCTAACGGCTACTAACGAGTTACAGTCTTTCGAAATCAAGCGGGAACAAGGAGGGACGCTCTAGGTGCCGACCAGTGCGGACGCGCGAAGATCGGCTCCTGCTTTCAAGAATGCTTTCCTGTAGTATTCACGAATTTGTCGCCGAGTTTTTACTCCATCGTGTGCCTAAGTTCTCAAGAAATCAGCAGATACCACCTTTGTGCCGGTGAGTGGACTTTTAAACCGTTTTTGGGACATTTTTACACGGCAACGCCACCGGGGGATTTAGGCCTAACCAAGGAGGCGATTGTCGCCGATGCGCCGGCCCGGCGCCAACGCGACTCAACGCTCTGCGCGTTCCAGTATCTGCAACTGAGAATGGAATACCAAGTAGATGGAGAGGACATCTCTCCAGAGGATTGCACGGAAGAAATGGGTTGGAAGGAAGCCGAAACGAGACGCTCAAGGAATAAGCAAGCCGCGGTTAGCGTTCCTGCTGCCAAGGGTTCGACCGAGGCCGGCGTTGCGGGAGACGCTCGAGCCAGTCGTAGTAGGTATGACACCAAGCATACAATCGTGCGAGCTGGACGCATGCCGCCACTACCTAAGGACTTCAGCAAAATTGTGCTACGACCACGTGGAGGATTAAATATCTCGAGAATTGGCACTGGAGCCGTGGCAGACGCGATAGTACTGGCGGCCGGCGTCAAAGAGGAAGAGGCCATGCAGGACATCATCTGTTCCAACTTGCAGCAGAACATTATGGTGGCAAGCACTCCGGACCAAGACAGAGCTTCAAGATACCTCAAGGTCAAGCAAATTGACATTGGAGGCAAAGTTTTCGAGGTTAGCGCGTACGCCGCGGCACCCCACGACACTTGTAAAGGAGTGATTCGCGGGATCCCCGTAAGCGATACTCAGGACATTTTGACCCGAAAGATTGTGAACGCGAACAACCCGCTCGCGCTGCAGGCCAAGAGAATCAAGGACACCGGGACAATCATCATAGCGTTCGAAGGACACAAGGTGCCCAGATTCGTGAGATATGGACCTTCACTTTTGCAGTGCTCCCTTTACCGCAAGAACATCGATATTTGTTACGTCTGTGGAAAGCTGGGACATCGGTCTGACGTCTGTCCGAACCCAGCTGAAACAATCTGCAGAGGCTGCGAGATCAAGAACCCAGATAGCCTGCACCAGTGCAATCCAAGATGCAGGCTGTGCGACGGTCACCATCCCACGGCAGACAAGGAGTGCAAGAACAGGTTCTTAGTGCCATACGTCGTCAGACGCAGACGTTGGGAAAGATCGCGAGCAGCCGCAGAAGCCCGGGACGCATCAATCACATCGAGTCCAGACATCAATGACAAGCAGCTTATTCCAGCCTACGGGACCCAGAGCATCCAGACTACACAAGAACAGGAAAGGCGGCCCCACTCCAGGGGGAGGTCGCGTTCCAGAAGAGGTTCTAGACCCAAGGCCCGCTCCCAATCACGGGGGCGCTCGAGTTCTCAAGGTCACCATCAGGGTCGGGATCAGCCTGGGCGGCACCCGAATGGCCAGCTGCCTGGCGTTCAGTTCGAGATCACGGCTTCACACCCGGGGAGGACGCCTGCAGTTACTTCGAAAGGCAGCTGGGCTGAGCGAGTGCGCAACGGCGGGGCAGAGGTGATGACAGGTAAGCTGCCAGAGCATGATAGAATTGCACAGCTAGAGCAAGAAAACGCGAGACTTACAAAATCGAATCAGCTGAGTTAAAGGAAATAAAAATTCTTCTCACTAAGCTAACCAGCGCGCAATCTTCACAGCCAATGCCTCAGCCAGTTGATGTCCCTGTGGCTGAAAACGTGGGGGACTCGAGAACCGCGAAAAAGAGGGCAGTCATGGCAGAACACGTGGAAGCCAACCAAACGACCATGTCAGATATGAAAGAGGTGTTTGACACGCTCAGCAAAGTAGTAGCCAATCTTAGCGAGCAGATGGGTAGGCTACAATCAAGCGTGGCGGCACTGGAAGAGCATATGACTTTGCGCATTACAAAGGTCGAAGCATATCTGCACAACACAGCAAGGCCTCCTCATGCACCAAGCTCACCCCTTCGGCCACCAATACTAGTGGTACCAAACCTGTCGACAGGTGCAGCATCAGGCTCTGGCCGCCCATGTAATAACCATGATGGCAGCGCTACGTGAAGCATTTCGTATCTGGCAATGGAACTGTAGAGGTTACCTTAAAAAGAAGGCAACCCTGCAGCAGTATATCAGGAGCAGCCAAGAAAAGCCTCATATTATATTAAAGAGACCCTTTCACCGCAAGCAACGTTGCCTGGATTCCGGCCTGTAATAGGGGATACTGAAGGGAGGGGAGTCTGCACCTTCGTATGCAACAAACTAACGCACGTAACCCACGACCTCAAGATAGAAGCAGGCCGGTTGGAACACGTCTTGGTAGAGATCGTGCCGGGTACCAGCAACCGTCAGAGCATTTTCATTCTTAATATATACAGCAGTCCAAAGGAACAAAAGCAAGGGTTCAAGACGGTTCTAAAGAAAGCTGTTAATATCGCCGGGGAATGTCCACTCGTCATAGCAGGTGATTTCAACGCCCCTCATCATACATGGGGTTACAAGTACAACACTGGGAAAGGAAATCGACTTTGGCAAAGTGCCAGTGAACTTGATCTCACCCTAATCACAGACCCCAGCCTACCAACAAGGCTTGGTACATCTTGCTGCAGGGATTCCACCCCGGACCTTACATTTGTAAGGAACATCAAGAAGGCCCAGTGGATGAACCTTGCTGTAGACCTAGGGAGTGACCACTGCATTCTTGCCACTACCTTCTCCGTGGAGCGTAAAAAGCAGAGAGAATTCACTTCACAGACTGGGATAAGTTCAGGAAGATAAGGATGGAAAGGGAACAAGATGGCCACAGACAAGGCTTGGAGCAGTGGGTCAAACAGATTAAAGATGACATCAAATCCGTCTCCTCCACCATTACCACAGATTTTCCGGTTGAAAGAATGGATAGCCGGCTCGCTCATCTTCTTGAGGCAAAGCAAGCACTACTGAACCGTTGGAAGGGTCAGCGCCTGAACCGAAGACTGAGGAAGAAGATAGCTGAGGTAAACAGATCAGTCGAGGAACATTGTCGCGCACTATCGAGGCAGCAATGGGACGAAATCTGCAACTCCGTCGATGGTCAGATGCGCAATGGCAAGACATGGAATATGTTAAAGCATCTCCTCAACGAAAACACCACCAAAACAAATCAAAAGCATGTTATCGCTCGAATTTTGCATAAAGAGATAGGGCGCACTAGTTGTCCAGCAGCTCGTGCATAAGTACCTCCCAATCAAAAGAGGATTGGCACCACCAAGTAGACAGTACCAGGGCACGCCAAATCCAGGTCTTGAGGGCGACTTTAACATCGAGGAGATCAGAAGAGCCTTGCATGATCTCAACGGCAGGTCGGCCCCTGGCCCGGACGGTATATCAAACAAGGCCCTGCGTAACCTTGATGACGATTCAATTGAAACCCTGAGGGATATGATCAATTCAGCATGGAAAGAAGGCAGGGTGCCAGAGCAGTGGAAGCTGGCCAGCACGATCCTTATTCCTAAGCCAGGAAAGCCCCCTAACTTGGACAACATGAGGCCAATATCCTTGACATCATGTATCGGCAAGGTCGCAGAACATGCCATACTGCACAGGATAAACAAGTACTTGGAAGATAACAACATATATACACACAATGACCGAAGCCCAGGGGATGGAAGCCGTTAAACCAGATAGACATCCATCTCCGTACAAATCAAGGGGATGCCATCCAGAGGGTCGACTCCATCAAAGTCCTGGGAATGCTGATAGAGTCTACCGGCGCCAACAGCAAATCTATAGCCAAGTTAACTCGGAAAACAGACAGTGCGGTGCACCTCATACGCAGAGTGGCCAACAAAAGAAATGGGATCAAGGAAGACAACCTCATCAGGTTGATGCATGCGTTTGTTCTAAGTCACTTCACATACGAGGCAGCAATGCACAACTGGTCAAGAGCAGAGTCCGAGACACTGAATGTGCTCCTCAGGAAAGTTATCAAGAAGGTCCTGGGCCTACCCATACATACCAGCACCGAGCGTCTGCTTGAGCTTGGCATACACAACACGCTCGAAGAAATAGCAGAAGCCCAAGAGAGAGCACAGTTTGCAAGGTTATACTACAAGGTCGGGGAGAATGATCCTGCAGGAGCTGGGCCAACACCCAATAGCAATCAGACGCAATTACAATGATATCCCTGACAACATCAGGGAGACTATCACGGTATCTCCTATACCGAGAAACATGCATCCAGAACACAACGTCGGAAGAAGAGTAGCGAGGGCCAGGACTATACTTCGTCAAGTCTCAAACGAGGAACGAGGGGTCGTATTTGTTGACGCGGCTTCCTACGCCAATGGGAAAGCGTTTGTGGCAGTGGTAGTCGATGGGGCTGGCCATGTCGTCAACTCAGCGACGGTCAGGACGAAAGACCCAATCATTGCGGAACAAGTGGCCATCGCCTTAGCACTCAAGATGGATAACATTGAAGTCGTCTACAGTGATTCCATGGCAGCACTACGGGCGTTCGCCAAGGGGACGGTCTGTGAACAAACGCTGAAAATACTGCAAGGCAAGAACATAACACATCATCTTCTGAGTTGGTTCCCAGCTCACCTTGGACAAATCAACGATTCCCCTCCCAATCTCAACGAAGCAGCACACGAGGCGGCGCGAGAACTCTCCAACCGCGCCTCCCCGGGGATGCGTTCTACCGGTGAAGGGGATAACCGGGAAATTCTTACAACATATAACGAGCTCACTAAACATTTCTACCTGTCTAGAAGGATTTTCCCTCCACCTCACAAAAATCTAACCCGGCCCCAAGCACTTACATTAAGGCTTTTGCAAACGCGGATGTACCCTACTTTGAAAATGTTACACATCATGTACCCTGACCTATACCCAAGTAATCTTTGTCCACATTGTGGGGAAATAGCTTCATTAGAACACATGCTCTGGCAGTGCACCAAATTCGCTCATTTATCGCACATCACCTCTGCCAGATGGGAGGCGGCAATCCGCAGCTCGTCCTTGGCAGATCAGCTCTGGGCTGTCCACCAAGCCCGAGGCGGCTGAGGAGCTTGGCATCTCAGTCCCCACGTGGGAGCTGCCCGCAACACAGTGATCTGTGTTTTGGAGGACCAATAAAAGTTTATCCAATCCAATCAGCATAGACAGAAAGTTTTACAGTGCTAGGTAGCAGCTCGACTAGACCAATGAGAGTTAGGTTGAAAAGGGTAGGGCTTAGCACTCCTCCCTGAGGAACTCCTCGGCTGCTGTAATAATCAGGTGTTGGGCCATTCGCTGTCATCACGTAAAATGATCTCAGCTGTAAGTAGCTGTACACCCACATATATATCTTGCCACCAAGACCTACTGTTTCCAAAGCACTAAGGATGGCTTCATGGGTGACATTGTCGTAAGCCCCCTTAACGTCTAGAGACAGGGCGGCGCACAGTCTCTTACAGGCCAGGAGAGCTAAAAGCCCTAGGCGGCTTGATAGATGCGCTCAAAGTCGCCGAAGTTTGCTACGAAATGCCCCCATTTAACAATGGGGGGGGGGGGGGTGGAGGAACAAGTGCTTAACGATTTCGAATACTTCGTACTCAACTATAGAGAGCTCTGAGCCGTCCGGCTGGGGGGGGGGGGGGGGTAGAGAAAGTGGGTAACGATTTAGAGCATAGGATACTCTACTATGGGAGAGCTTAAAGCCGTCCCGTGAAGCAAAAAGCTAGCACATTGGACAATATCCACGCATATCGACCAGGCAATTTGGCAAATGCCAATGGGGCGAAGAAGGGTGTGTCGGATCGTGACCTTCTATTTTGTTCTGGTTAACTACTTTTTAATTTGTTCTTGTGAATATTTTGTTTGGTCACAAGCTTTGATTGATGGGTGGGCAAATGTAGATGTTCTTGCGGCGTTGCGGGCTTTTATTTTGTTCGTTCTGGTTAACAACTTTTTGATAACCATTTGTTGTTCACACATGTTTCGGTTTCTACATCTGCTGTTGCCGCCGGGCGGTGGTTTATGGTCGGATGCACATTGCGCGGTCTAACACGAAAACCAAACAACCATAAAATCCTCACAGGAAAAGGCGTGGAAAGTGAATACACAGAAGATTCAGGAAGTGCGCTGGCTATTCGAGGCGAGATCAGGCACCGTCCCTCGCAAGTGTGGATAACCGGTCGACGGCGCGTACACAAATACACGCTGTGGCGCTTCGTTGCGTGTGGTCTGAGCCGATAATCGGCGGATAAAATGCGTTGACTACAGTTTATTCTGATATGTACCCTCTTCTCTACTGAATCGGCGCACGACGCCTATGCAACGTTAACATTACCCGCGAGTAAAGCGCATTCTGCCTTTCATAGGAATGCTCACTCTGGGTGACTCTTTTCATGCTTTCGCTCTAAATCACGCCTTTGCCTTGCCGTTTGTGCATGGTTAGCTTGTGCTCTGCGTGCTATGCACTGCAGTAAAGTGACTAAACTACCCATTTACATTCTTGTAATCATCATACTACAAAAAAAGAGAAAGAAAGGTCGTAGAAAGCCCGCGTATCATTGCGATTAGTTAAGTAACACCGTTCGAACCTTATACGCATATGATTTTTTCTCTCACTATGTTCACCATGAAATGTGGGACTGCCGAAAAGTTTAGTTAGGAAAGCGTAGTGGCCGATAGTGCTTTGCTCTATACTACGTTTACCACGGGCATGCACGTGGCCTAGCATTAATAAAAATATAAAAACCCTATATGACAGCTCAGCAGAAAGCTTTCATCGATGGATTACATGCCTCAAGACAGGGCTCGGTGTAGCCCGTCCTGCCTTCACTTTCTCTCTTCTATGCCATTTTTTCTATTTAGTGGCACTGGCTTACGTTTATTCAAAAGAAACGAATCTGCTCAGAAAAAAAAAATGACAGGCCTGCGTTGGACAGGCCTGCATGGTGGCTATGGTATTTTAACGTGCATACCTGTACAGCTACACATCTAGCTCCTGGAAAGATGACATTAAATTGTTGATGGAGCTACTCGAGATGATTAATTCTGGTGCACACGTTTTTTATTGATGATGAGGCTGCTGTCAGCTAATGTTGAAAAATATATAGAGCCTGTTGTTAATAAGTATTGTTACGTTTAGAACTGTATTTATTACGCTGTGGCGTACCGGTAGACTTGAAGGTGTTATGCGCCGGAGGCCTATCTCGCTAGCCGAACTTTCTCTTCTCTAATCTGCCTGTTCTCCGCAACCCAGTGGCTCATACCCAAATCAAATATGCAGTAACAATACCCTCCGCGCAGACGAAGCCCTCCGGGCGAGTTAAAGAGTCTCTCTGGGAATATAGCGCTTCAAACGTGCTGTATTGACAAGTTCGGACTTTGCAAACCGTCGGATTTTTGAACGAAGACGTGCTATGCGGTAATTTAAATCGCTTATACGGTCTAGAACAACATATTGCCCCGCATAGTGCGCCAGCAATTTTTCACACAACCCACGTTTTATATTTGGTGCCCACAACAACACGAGGTCTCCGCAATTATACGTCACGTGTCGACGTTGACGGTCAAAACGTGTCTTCGAGCGATCTTGCGAAGCGAGGGTGCGCAGGTAAGCAAGACGTCGGGCTTCTGCACGGCAGGCGATCTCGGATATACCACAATCATGGTGGTCCAAAAACGGGAAGATGGTATCCAGGGCATGACGAGGTGGTCGAGCATACAGAAGAAAGAACGGACTGTAGCTGGTAGTTTCATGCTGTGCGGTGTTGAATGCGTAAGTGATGAAAGGTAGCACGCCGTCCCAGTTCTTGTGATCTGCTGCGACATACATAGAAAGCATGGTCGTTAGAGTCTTGTTAGTTCGTTCCGTCAGGCCGTTTGTTTGGGGATGATATGGCGTAGAGTGCCGAAAGCTTGAAGCGCATAGACGAAGCATTTCTTCCGCCACGTCTGCAGTGAACTGTCGCCCACGATCACTGATAACAATTTTAGGAGGTCTATATCGTAGAACCATAAAACGCAGCATGAATAAACACACACTTCAGCTGCAGTTGCCGTTGGTATAGCAGCTGTCTCGACTATCCAGCGATTGTCATTATCCAGCGATTGCCATTAGAAGACCTGGGAAAGGGCCCTAGAAGGTCAATCCCAACTTGTTCGAATGAAGCCCTAGGGGGCGGAATAGGATGTAGTCGCCCTGGAGGAGCACTGGTAGGGCGCTTACGGGGTTGACACTCATTGCAACTAGAGACGCACTGTTCCGTCATCTGGCGCATTTTCGGCCAGTAAAGTCTTTCTTAAAGGCGGCAAGACGGAAACGCGAAGACTCTTCCGAACCACGAGACGATATCGTAAGCCGGGTCGTAGCACAGTTCTTTTTGTACACAAGCCCGTCGCGCATGCAAAAGCGAGTCGCCGACGATGTTGATTCGGTAGGAAGGAGTTTCTGTATGGTGTGGTCCCTTTGCTGCTAAATCTTGAAGGCATTGGTATAAGGAAATGACAAGTCCAATGGCGCGATGTAGGTGTCGAAGTTGCCCGTGTCACAGTTCATCGATGGAAGCGGCAGTCACGAAAGACAATCTTTGTCAGCGTGACGACGACCACTTTTATAGGAAACCGTAAAGTTGTATTCCTGCAGACGGAGTGCCCAGCGTGCTAGTCGACCAGATGGGTCGCGCAGATTGACCAACCAGCAGAGTGAATGATGATCTGTCATGATGATAAAGGGGCGTCCGTACTAGTAGGACTGGAAGCGCTGCACTGTGAAGACCACTGCGAGGCATTCTTGCTCGGTGACGGTGGAGTAACGCTCGGTCTTCCTTAGTGAGCGACTTGCATACGCAACATGTTCTTTGGTATCCAAGCGTTCAACCAACACGGTGCCTACACCGATACCACTAGCATCTGTGCGAAGTTCTGTGGGAGCCAGATGATCGAAGTGTCGAAGAATCGGATGGGATGTCAAAAGGAGCTTCAACTCAGAAAAAGCGGACGCACATTCCGGAGTCCAGTCAAATGGCGCGCTTTCTGAAGCAGGCACGTGAGTGGGGTGCGTGATATTGGCGAATCCAGGGGATTAATCGATGGAAGTATGAGCAGAGGCCCAAAAAGCTGCGTAGTTCTTTCGCTGAGTGAGGTTGCTTGAACGCCTCCACTGCAGGGTCTTCGCGGGATCCGGCGGTATGCCTTCTTTGTTGCCTTTTCATCTCCTTTATGTTTTTACATATATCACAACTACTACAATACAATTTAAAAATACAGTTAATTTCCCTTATCACTCATAGCATCAGCACCTGCTAGCTTTTGATGTGCCTGCCATAGCCCCACAGCCACTGTTTGAGTCCCACTGCCATAGCCGTGGGCCGTTCGTGCGACAAAAAAAAAAAAAAAAGGCCGACGACCCTCCCCCAGCCCCCCTCTTCCTGCTCGAGACGCGATCACTGACTGCCTTCTCATGCTTCGACTATGACAAACATATATGTGTGGGTCTACGTTATTGCCCTTGGCTTTATTTAGAACATCACGACGACGGCATAGATCATCATCGTTGTCGTTATTGTAGACAGTTAGGGCAGCTGAAGAAGCTGTTTTCCACCAGATATTCCATCAACTCTGCCCTGAATAATACGAGACATTCAGACTTTTAATCAATTTTTGTTTGCGAAACATTCACCTGAGTTGATACGCCAAGAGAATTAATTAGTGAGGCTGTTGCAGGAACAAGTTTACTGGTTCCTAAAGTAAATGTTTGTGACCCAGTCGGTCGGTTCCCATAGCACAATCCAATTCATTACTTCCAAGTTCACAATAAGCCACTAGAAAAAAATATACAAATATCAAAGAGCTTCAGCTGCAGCCGATAATGGAGTGGCAGAACGTGCTTGTCCAACGTTTACGCCCCTTCTCACGCTTCTGCACGTATCAAGGACAAAAAAGAAAAAAAAAGTAACGAACTATGCTGCGTGACTGCTACCCTAAACACTTAATATATTGCGAGGGCGGTGTCACATTTTTTTGCCGCTTTTAATAAGGGCGGCGTGAAGTGCAGTTACAAGTTCTCTGCACGCCTTCAACTTTTCAACACCGAGGGATGAAATGTGTCCCGTTAGAAAAGTTAGCTAAATGCAGTAAAAAAAGAAAGTTGGGAAAACACGTTTCATTTACATAGCAAGAAGATGATTACGTGCGTGCTGGCGTAGAATAAAGCAAAACAATATAGCGAAATAATGAAAATTGAAAGCAGGGAGATGTTTGGAAGGAGGATGATAGGCGCCTAATTATTATCATTTTCTGCACGAGAGATGCGGTACTTTGAAAGACGTGCACTAGAAGGCTTTGTATGACCGCTGTCACCCGTCGGCGACAGCGCAGTCACTTCTTGAGCTGCTGCTCGAAGAAGTTTTGTTTGTTTTGAGTTTTTATGTCGCAAGTTTCTGTCGTCAGCAGCACTGTCGCATGAGCTTAATGAATATGAGTGACTTTCAGTGTCTTTTAACTAGAACCACACTTCTAATGACCTTGCTCAACCACCTCTTGGGGTGAGGTGTAGTTATAAATTTTGTGTCCTGGAAAGCCGATAGTGTCAATATACGGTATTCGCGTATACTGGCCTCCTCTAAGAAGGGCCAAGTTTAGGTACCGAATTTAGTCAGCCGCGTGAAGAGGTGGCGTAGGAAACACTCGTAAAAAGGTGATATTTAAGGGTATAGACAGAGATGATCTGAAAATCACCACCCAGTCACAGCTATTAAGCGCTGTCACTTGGACAATTTTTCTACACTGCATTTGTTACTTTTTCTCACTTTTCGAGGGAAGCTTGTTTTGAGATAACAATTGGGGTTGTGGTGGCGGCGGAAGCGTTTTACGCGAATAACCCGGTGCCCGCGAGGGCAAAGAAATGCGGACCTACAAGTTGTACATATCACAACGTTATTCATACGTGTAGTTGCGTACACCGTTTTCAAATAATTGATGTTCTGTCGATCTCTGACTTGTCGGTGATCAGTCTTTTTGGATGTGGCTGTCTGATCTGCTACAGATGTCACTTATCATTTTACGTTGTCACATATCGTTGTGGCATGGGTGTTTACGTACGACTTTCGTTGTTGCCCGTTGCACCTGCAGTGTTGCGTTACTAAGCACGCGGGTGAAGGTCAGATTTTCTGCTTAGTAGAAGAAAAAAAATCACAGCATATCCACGGAGTGAATGATGATAAGTGTGGCGAAGCGTCCGTCAGCCCGTCCATGCTTCCGTGCGTCCGCTCGTTCTTACTCCTGTCTGTCCGCGTGACCATCCGCGCATCCATGCATGCTTCCGTCCGTGAGTCCGTCCGTGAGTTCACCTATTTATCTATTTGTCTGTCTGTTCGTGCGTCTATCCATTCGTACGTCCGCGCATCTATCCATCCATCCGTCCGTCTGCTAGCCTGTCTGTCCGTCCGTCCTCGCGTCCATCTAGTGAACACTCCAAGTACTGCCATTTCCGATCTCGCATCTCCTGTGGCTAATACCCGCTCTAGAGCGGATATGTGCCACAGTGGCTACGTACTACATACATACATACATACATACATACATACATACATACATACATACATACATACATACATACATACATACATACATACATACATACATACATACATACATACATACATACATACAAGGGATTGACAGACCCACGCCTTAAGGAGCTTCGCCCCTAAAATTAGGAGGGAGTATTGTGTGATGATAGGTGGAGCACGCGCGCACACGCTTAGCCCCATTTTCCAGTAAATGAAGGGCTCCTGATGTTCTTTTTTTTTTTTGAGAACTTCAGAATCCGAGTGGTAACGAAGCCGGACATTTCCGTGACTTTGGGCAGATCTCAAGAGTCACATTCATCCTGGCTAATAGGTAGCATCTCCAATGTCGAGTTTTATAGAAGTTTTCTTATGGCACCTTGACTTATTTGCTACGTTCACACTGCAGGAAATGGTACTGCATGTGGTTTATATCCTGTGGGACAAGAGCAAAGTGGCTCGGAAAATTGAAGACTGCAGTAACAAAGAGGCGGGTAGTTGATTGGGGCTACAGGGCTCTCCCCACAAGAGCACCACTGCTGAGATCAAGTGCATGGGTCGCGTTCTTTATCTGCTGTTCGGCCAGTGATAAAAAGGGCTCGTTGACAAGAGTGAGAATTGGTGTTTGTGATTGATGAATTGTTTGGATGTCTCTGTCTTCCTTTCAAATTTCTGCCTTGCTTTCTCTAGATAAACCTACCAAAAGCTAAGTTCAGGACAGCTTTTTTGAAGCGCACGCTGTGAACAATAAACCTATGACTCAACCAAGAGGCTAGCAAGGCAGCGTCTAATCCAATAAAGAGTACACGTTCAATCGACCGTAGAGATGAACAAAGAGAAACGCAACGTATTCACTTGTGACTGCAAAGAAAAGTGAGCCCTCATTTTTTCTTCTGTCGTTTTCCTATTAGTAAACCAGAAAAAAAATAAGAGATAGTAAAATAAATAATCTAATTCGACTCTATTTCAACGCTGTAACCAATTGTGCAAAAAACTTAAACGTGTAAATAAAACAATTTTCCCGGAACACGATTGCAGCTAAATATAAAATTGTTTGTTCATTGTGATCCATAACATATTTATAGTCGTTTCTCTTAATAATAAGTTCTCGCTGATTGTTTTATTGAGATAGAAACGAAATTGTGGGTTAATTGTCGCCGCTAGCTTCACTACTTAGGTGACAAATTGCTATCTTCAAGAATGAAGGAAATTAGAGTCTGAAGAATTACCTGATAATCAAGCCAGTTTCGCAAATGTACGACTTCATTCGATACTATAATACTGCTCATCAGCTCATGTTTCAAGGATTATAGGCTGATTTTCTACACTCGGAGAGAGAGAGAGAGAGAGAGAGAGAGAGAGAGAGAGAGAAAGATTTATTTTAATGGGAAGTTGGAGAGGTTTGCCTGGTTTTTCACCTGACAGGCTACTCCAGTGGCATGACAGTGATACATACAATAGCAAACACACAGCACATACAGTTACATACACACATAACAGTCACATAACACATAAAGTCACTCACGCGCACTGCACTATATACAACGTTTCGTTCAAGCCTGTGGCGCGTAAGAACGTCTGTGTTGCCTTTGTAGAGTCTAACGCACTGGAGGTGTTCTGCCATGGGCCTAGAATATTTGTAAACTCCAAATTTGTGTCCTGTTGCATTTTTAAGCCCATCGTCAGAGACTGTCTCTCGGATTCGTATTTCGTACACTCACAGAGGACATGTTTGATGGCTTCAATGACGTTACATTGGGCTCAAAATGCTGAGTCGGACAGTCTAACATCGTTCCTGAAGTAGTTCGTATATGCAACGTTTAATCGGAGGCGGTGTAAACACGTTTCTTCTTGCCTGTTGAGTGTCTCTCATAATCATATGGTGGTTTTGGGACGTTAAACCCCATATATCAATTCTTGCCTGTTGAGATTTCGCGGCATCCTGTATTCACACGATGGATCAGCCTTGTACAGAGGCCCACACTGCTGACTAGGGTCTGTCTAGAGGGATCACTGGAGGCGTCAGGCATGTGCTGACACTAGCGTTGCTGCGTCTTGCCTTGAGAAAGGTATCTCGATGATTTCTGCTCAAGTGTCATGTCCAGCTTTGGCAGCGTCATACGCCCGGACGTTGCCTTGTATTCTGCAGTGGGCCGGTATCCACTGCAGAACAATGCGATGATAGAGGTCACAGGCTTTCTTGCATAGGCGTTTCATGTCCATGACGCGTTGGTCCTGTGTGCATAGGTGTTAAACGCCACGTATCAGTCAATACATTTAGTCAGACCCTTTGAATATCATTAACATGTGATAACATATAGTGCTTGAGAAAGATAGTGCACAAGGTTTTATGTTTACATCACGTGTTTCAAAGATTTGATTTGTGAGGTTTAACGTCCCAAAACCACCACATGATTATGAGAGACGCCGTAGTGGAGGGCTCCGGGAATTTCGACCACCTGGGGTTCTTTAACGTGTACCCAAATCTGAGTACACGGTGTTTCAAAGATTGCATGTCACAGTCCGCAAAATGTAGAGATGAAAATCAACGGCCTCTGATATCGCAGATAGCCGCGGTTTTATTCAGGTGCCTGGAGCGGACAAATCGATCAAACCAAAACGTGATTGCAAATATTACAACGCAGGGTTAGCAAATAAATGACTGGCAGTCTAGGTGGTCGAGATTAAATGTAAACAAACCTGAAACGTGTACACCAGCTTACGCAGAAGCAGAGTCCTACACGTGCGATCACTGTCTCAAAACATTGCAGAACGTACATTTTTCTGGAAAGTAAACACAAATATAGCAGCAGAGATTGTACTTAAGGTAGGTAGTATTGCCGTTTGGGCCATCTATACCGCGAAAAGTTGAACAGTCGTGATCGTTTAAATGGAAAAGTCATTCCATTTAAAAACAAACAAAAAGGAACAATCCTGATGATGACAAAAATTGACAGCATATCCACGGAGTGAAGGATCATGAGTGGGACGAAGCTTTCGTCCGTGAGTCTGTCCTTGTACCGTCCATGAGTCTGTGCGTCCATTCGTCCGTCCATCTGTCTGTCTGTCCATCCGCCAACTCTACAAAATCGTCAACTATACAAAAACCTATAATGCCGCCTAGTGGTATTATTTCCAAGGACGTAAACACACAACGCCGTGCATTGTATGAGAAGGGAGACGCTACTGGGTACGCCAAAGGGACGAGGGATTGTCCTCGATCATAAGGAGCTTCGCCCCTAAAGATGGCAATTCCTTAGGTTATATCATATGTATGTATCATCACTTGGCTGGCATAAATGGCGGTATGCTATGAAAGCATACTCTGCGAGTGGAATGTAGCCAGCTTTTACTGCAGCTTCTGCTTTTCGCTTGATCTGAATGCTTTGAGCGATTTGTAACTGTTACAAACGATAGATGCATACACCTTGCCTAGAAACATGCAGCGAAGACAATGTAAAAAGTGTCGATCTAAATAGCAATGCGGTACTCACCCGTCAAGGGAGAGTGTAGAAGAAGAGAGAGGAGAATTAAAAGACAGGGAGCTTGCTCGACTTCACCAAGCCATTCTGTGAAATCGGACGTGTCGGAGAGAAGTGGACCGTAGATCTTGGGCGTCAACATTTGCACGAACACAACACGGCGTGACCTCGCAGAGCGTGTGTAGGCGGGAACGTGAGTCTTTATCAAAAAGCCTAGGATACGTTGAGTTTTATGAAGGGAAAAAGCCTAGGAGTAGCTGTATACTTTTTGGGGAGTATTTTAAACATGTTGTGTCTTAACAAGTGTGAAAAAAGGTATAACATTCAATGACTGAATGGCTGATTGCCTACGTATTCCACACCAGAACCAAACACACCAAGTTCGATTATCACTGGTTAATTATCACTATGTCGGCCCAACGCATGCCTTTTCAAGAGTCTGGCCAAGTGGATATATTTTGTGACTAAAAAAAGGCAGGTTTCATGTACCATGGAGGAAGAGGAGGAGGAATGAAAGAGGAAGGACAGGGAGGTTAGCCAGTTCTCAGACCGGCTGGCTACCCTGTACGGGGGAAGGTGGTAAGGGGAATATAAGATCAGAGAAAAGAGAAGTTGTAAAAAAAAGGAGAGAGAAGGTCGTCAGACGATCCACGACGCTGCTTACAGTCTGTCTCCAAGACCACTTGCCCGCAGAAAGCGCAACGACGCTCTCAATGCCTGGCGTGCAGGGAACGGTCTCGGCCAGTGTCCTAATACCATTTCTTCCGACAATTGGCGATTGTCGAGTCTATCTAAAGCTTTCGATAGTTCTTTTCTTGGCACGCTGAAGCGAGGACACTCGCAGAGAAGATGGGAGAAAGTCTCTGCGCAGTCACAGGTGTCACATGTCGGCATGTACCATGGAAATTGATGTTATGCGAAGCATGTGGAGAGAAGGGGATTGTCGCGTATTTTTTTTATTGAGCGAGGCTTTAGGAATTGACGCTTAAGATATGTACAAATGTACGCACATACATATATTGAACAGCTGCGTATGTTCATATAAACCGTTATTTACAGTTGCGTAACAATGTCAACAGCAACATGGGTGTTACAAACACCAGAAGTCTTAGGCTGATATGTAGTCAACTGAAGCGCTTGTGCTTGCGAGGATCGTATTCGTGAATACTGCCACGCACCTACTTCAGTGAATGGATGTTACCAGACGTGACACACGTGTTATTGCAGTACATAAGTAATGTTTACAAAATGAGATTGCCAGCACTACGACTACATTTCACGTTTCACGAACATTACGGTTACATAGGATCTTTTCACAATAGAAGCTCTGAGACAGGGCTCTGTGGTATAATACTTGATTACCGCACATAATGCTTGGGTTCGATTCTTGCTGGGACCCTGATGTTTATTCTTTTCAGTAGTCGGGTCAACGCTGCAAACGCCAGATTATCTTAACGCTTTAGAAAATTTAAATTACCTATGTCTGTTCTCGTCATTGTGGGTATATAGAAACTGTGGCGTATACTCGCATACCGCGGCCAATGGTATGCGGGTATACACACGTTAGAAGGAAAGGGTTTGACGACGTACGTCACAAAATTTTCATGTTAAAAATGTCATGATCAACCAACATATTCGTCAAACCCTTTTACCCTCCCATAATATATTGTTGTTCTATCCCAAGTTGAGGAGGCGATCATGAGAGCAACCATATGTAGGCGGCTAGATAGATATATAGATAGATATATAGATAGATAGATTGATAGATAGATAGATAGATAGATGGATAGATAGATAAATAGATAGATAGATAGATAGATGATAGATAGATAGATAGATAGATAGATAGATAGATAGATAGATAGATAGATAGATAGATAGATAGAATAGATAGATAGATAGATAGATAGATAGATATATAACACTCAAGGTGTGTGCATCAGGCAAAGAAATGCTTCCGATTTAATATCAGCAAAACTGCTATATCACATTCATTTACCCCAACAATTATGAGAACTCGCGGTTTCTAGTGGGATAGCGCCACGAACCGAAATGTCAACGCTTAAAAGGCAGGTCGAGTAGTTTTGCGCTTAGGAAAAAAAATAATAAAAACCCGACTGGTCACGGATGTTTTTCCCAATGACGCTCGTGCCTCTTGCTGACCCGGCGATACATAATACCTACACTTGAGCTGCGTTGTTTATAGCAGTTGCTCGCGTTACTTACGCCCCTTGCGCGCTCTGAACACGCCGGCTTAATTAACTTGTCCCGCCCAGCGGGTCTGTCTCATTAAGACTTGACAAGGGGAGGATACTGACGTGCAACAGCTGGGAAAGACCCTTATAATCTGGCTGATGAGAGACACTTGTCGTCTTGCGTTAATAAAAGATTAGGCAGGCGTGCAGTGAGGTAACATTGCACATCGTGCATTCGTTCCCTAACCTCTCATTTCAATACCGTGTCTTCCATAACACCACGTGTCTGTGCCAAGCGCTGGGTATGCAGCGATTTCGTCAGGTTGGTCGGCGTTATATACGCGCGGCTCATCCAATAAACTTCGCAGTCAGTGACGCCTTGAGTCCGTCTTAATCCTTTTTTTTCTTTCCAGCTTTCGTCTCTGGCTGTCGCGCTTAGCCAGGATGTATTCACAGCTACTTCGCGAACGTACAGAGAAACGGAAGGCAAGTTTTCCAGAGTAATGTCTCGTTGATGAAATAGTATCTTATTCTTAATTAGGATTTAGGGGCTTGCTGGATTTCTGTACAAAACGTGGAGCCTGCAAACGGGCAATTCCGAAGCAGCTACTTAGCAGATACTTCTATAAAATATGAAAAATGCTCTTTTCTTAGCGCTATTTTATTTTCTTTCACGATAACAGAAGCCATGCGGATGCTTGCCTGATCCAAAGGGGAACATTTTGGGCTACTTGCCGTTATTAGAACATTTTTTTTTTTCAGAACGTGTACCGTGTGAATCAGAATTAACTGTTTTTTAGGTGAGAACGTACTCCATGGACTCGCGTTGCTTTCGGTCAATGCGTGTATAAGGCGTACAACACGCATAACTTGGTACACATAGAGGATATTTAACTTTATTCCACCGTCATCGGTAATTTCTCCGTTTTTCTCCTTTTTTTCTGATTAGACAAAAAGCAGTAGAATAGGTACGTACACGATTTTTGAACTGACGCCAATTTTAGTCCTTCGCTGAAGCTTTCTCAGAAGTTTTTAGATGCTTAGATTATATAAATCATCCAAGAAGTGATAGATAATAAAATAAAATTCAGACAAATATAAACAATTTAAGGCAGTTCTTGAAAGGTATAAAGGGGCCTTTCAAAGTCTTTACTTATCTATCACCCTACACGTCACTATAATTCGATACATTTGTAATAGTCGAGATAATTAACAGAATGAATTCGAGAATAATACAAGCTTGAAAGAGTGGGAAGATGCTTTTATCCAATCAACTCTGAAAGACGCTATCTCTTGGTAGGCTCATCCGGAAAGAAACGATTAGCAACTAATAACAGCAGACTTAGTTGTTATGCCAGAAGCAACAAAATCAAGCTTACTCATGGTACGTTAAACAAAGGCGCGGTAAGAAAGATTTTCCTTAACGACCCTTTGTTTTATGCATCCTTTAAATGTCAACGGTGGAAACGACAGTGCTTACATTGAAAAGTAGGTGTTATTTGAGTTGAGTCCGTACAATAACTCCTTGATTGCGTCTGCTAGTATGATTTCTTTTTTCCATCTGCGTTTGCTCTTCGTAAACGATGGGCTGCGGCACGCCAGCCTGGCGATCAGGGCGATTCAAAGTTATTGAATATCATTTATGGTGAGTAGGAAATGAAAACAAAAGTATCATTCGTTGATCGTATTAAACTTGAAGCGTTTTGTTTAGATTTTATTCAGATTTGGTCGTTTCTTGGCAAGATCAACCTATTCCCACTTTTTGTTACATGTAAGCCATTATACCCTGGGGGTTATACGCAACGACATAAATAACATTAATTCAGATGCAACAAAATACAGTAGACGCTGCGCTTGCATTGAGACTGAAAAAGAAAATGTTCCGAATATTTTCAACAGCCACGCATATTTACGCAAAAGTGTTTTCTGTTATTTCGTATAATGTGTCACGCTTATGCGCAAATCCCTAAGAACCGTTCAAAGCTGAGAAGTCAACGGATGAAACGCGCTTGGGGCACCACTTAAAAAAGAAGGTCAGTTCTCTTTCGAAAGTTTCGTTGCTATTTATACAGCGTTATGAGGGCCTTCTCAACGTGTATTGCATTCCATTCACCATGGAAAAACTGGAAAGTGCATTAGTCGCTTCTAAGCGCACGTCATCACCAGGTCCTGATGGTATTACTTATAGTGCCTTGGGACACCTTGGACAAAAAGCCAGAAGAACTTTTAACATGCTTCAACAACTTCTGGCTCAGCGGCAGTGTTCCCCGAGAATGGAAATAAGTCGATTAATACCACTTCTCAAATCGGGAAAATCACCATTGAACTTGACAGCGTATCCACCTATTGCCCTCGCAAGCTGCCTCGGAAAAGTGATGGAAAGAATGATGTATTTCGTCTTGAATGTACTTGGAACGATACACCAAATACCCTTCTTGCATGGCAGGCTTTTGTCGGGGCCGCTCCTCCATCGAATGTTCCTTGACTTATCGCCGTTTGTTCAGCAAGAAAAAAGTCGCAAGCGCTTATCAGTGGCACTCTTTCTTGACGTGAAAGGTGCATATGATGATGTAGCTCACGATGCCATCCTCACTTCTCTCGCAGCGATGGGCATTGGTGGACGAATGTTTCAATAGGTAAAAGATTATATATCTGGCAGGGGTTTCTTTGTGCAAACAGATGAGGTAAAACTGCTGAACATTACAACTACTGCGAATACCTCAGGGAGGTGTTTTAAGCCCCAAATTGTTCAATGTTGCCCTCATTGGTCTGGTGAAGGTTCTGCCACAGTCGGTGTGCCTATCCATATACGCTGATGATATTTGCCTCTGGAGTGCTGCAGTTACTCGCCCTCAGGTGCGTGCGCGAATACAGCGGGCAGCAACCTTCACAACAGCCTACCTTCAGAAACAAGGCCTAACTATATAAACTGTGAAGTGCGCGTTGATGGCGTTTACACGCAAATCAATGATGCCATACCCTGTTTACATCAATGGGCAAGAGTCAAATATGCACGGACGCATCGTTTCCTGGGCATAATAATCGATAGAAGTCTTTCGTGGAGCCCGCATTGTGCGTACTTGAAGAAGAGACTGCTATTATTCTGCATATAATGAAATTCATGTACGGGAAAGCATGGGAACTTCTGTGGCCTCCATGCTACAGCTGTACAGGGCCCTATTTCTGGTCTATTGCGCTACAGCTTGCCGTTACTGACTAACTTGCAAATCCATACTCATTCATTGGAGAATTTGCAGGGTCAGGCGCTGCGTATCGGCCTAGGGCTGCCCCGATGCGCTTCTACTTATGCCACAATCATGCTTGTCAAAGACCATCCGTCAGACATATAGTGTTGTGGATTGCCCCAGAGCACACATTCGACATGCTAGCCATGTCTCCGACCACCACTTGGCCCTTCCACCCTCCGGAAGACCACGTGCTACGTTTTCAGTCGTCATAGCCAAGCACTTAAACAGCATTCCATCAGGTATACGCCAGCTACGAGATGGCATGTCCTTTGTGGTGCCTCGACCAGCCGCAAGTACTTCTAGAAATTCCGTGTATCAAAAAGAAAAGCAATCACTCCATAGTAGCATTGAAGCAAGCAACACTGCTATTATTACATGAGTTGTACTTGGACCGAACGCAGATATACACTGATGGGGTCTGTCTCGTCCAGCAGCTCATCAGGTGCCGCTGTAATTCCGGCTGCAGCATTGACAATCAAATTTAAGTTGTCGCATATGACTACGTCTGCGGCATCAGAGCTTGGTGCAATAATGGCTGCTTTACAATATCTCGATCAAGAGCGTCCAGGAAAATGGGTCATATTCTGTGATTCGAAGGCAGCGCTTCAGAGTTTGCAGTCTGCCATGCGTAGGAGGAATCATGAGCAATTGGTACACGAAATAAGGCATTGCCATCATGAAGCTCTAGCACGAGGGCATGATATTATATATCAATGGCTGCCTGGACATATCGGTATTACCGGAAATCAATTAGCCGATGATGCAGCCCGCTCAGCCCATGAAGGAACCCGTGTAATCCCGATTCCTCTATGCAAGGAATGTGCAGCAAACAACTTTACCTTCTGTCGAGATTTTACCTGCACGTTCTGGTCGTCTACCAGCTTCCAAGGTGTCATTTTATGATCTGGACCTTCGCTCCAGCTCAAAGCGATCACCAACTTTCCCGCTCCGATGCGACACTATTATGCCGCCTTTGGTTGAGTGTTGCTTTACAAGTGTACTCCTTTCGCATTGGTTGGCAGACCCTCCTACAGCGACTACTGTGGGGCTGAAGAGACCATCGAACACGTCCTGTGCAGCTGCGCTGCTACGACACACAGCGATGCCGTCCGGATGCTTTGAATCACTTGACCCCGGACCATTTTGTGTGCAGAAGATTCTAGGACCTTGGTGCTGCCTCAAGTTGCGCAGAAAGCGACTAAACGACTGCTACTTTACTTAAAGTCAACAACCTGAGCAACCTGTAGACCGTGTGTGCTCCCCCGGTGTGCTCGTGATGTGTGTACCTCTTATCTCTGTGCACCTCTTTTCCTCCCCTCATCTCCTTCCCCAGTGCAGGGTAGCAACCGGGTGTGCGTCCTGGTAACCTCCTGCCTTTCCTTGCCTCTTTATCTCTCTCTCTCTTATTGCGTCTGCTAAAATGATTTCTTTTCTTCCATCTGCGCTTGCTTTTCATACGCGTGACTGCCGGCACGCCAGCCTCGTCATCGGCGATTGCAAAGTTCTGAATCTCATTTATGATGAGTTAGAAAAAAAACGAAAAGTATCATTCGTGATCGAATCAAGCTTTAAGTGTTTTTCTTTAGATTTTATTCAGATTTGGTCGTTTCTTGGCAAGGTCAACCTATTCCCACTTTTTGTTACATGTAAGCCATTAAACCCTGGGGGTTATACACAACGGCATAAATAACTATAATTCAGAATCACAAAACACTACACGCTGCGCTTGCATTGAGACTGAATAAAAATTACCTGAATCTTTTCAACAGCAACGCATATTTACGCAAAAGCGTTTCCTCTTATTTCGTATAGTGTGTCACGCTTATTGCGCAAATCTCTAAGCAACAGTTCAAGGCTGAAAGTTCAACGGCATGAAACGCGCTCGGGGCCCCACTTAAAAAAAAAAGTAAGTTCTCTTTGCGAAAGTTTCGTTGCTATTTATACAATGTTATGAGGGCCTTCACAACGTGTCTCGCATTCACATGTGTGGAAATGGCTTCCACGATAATAGAATCCTCGATAATAGAAGTTTGTCAACAGTTTTCATGAAAGAAGAAGGGTCAGCTTTGTGTGACTACCCCCTGGCTATGTCTTCGCAATAGCGTCTGGAACGGTGTAGCTTTGTTTTCTCGATGCTATCGTGAAACATCTTGCGATGCTACCCGTCTTCCCCTAGGCCAAGGTAGGCAACTGCGCTGCTGTGAAATGGATAGAAGTTCCCGCAACACCGAAGCAAATACCATACCACACAACTTTCAAATCTTGCCTTGACCTTCGAGCGCACAAAAGCTTTCTGGAGCCCATGGACTCTAAAGATTTGCAACAGCGAAGAACAAGAGAATACGAACCTAACGGGAAAAAGTGGCCTTGGCTAGGACGGCTCAGCCTAAGTGGTTTCAATTGCTTAACGGCTGCCGGATTATATTGCTATGGATTTATATAACGAAATCAAATCTGCAGGCAAGTATTAGAATCTCTTTAGGTGCAGTTCGTTGACACGAGACACCTAGAAGTGTCGGGTCATGTGAAACCAAGAATCTTTATCTTTGATGTTGTTTAGTCGTATACAAGTCTTCCAGATTTAAACGCTGCCTAACTTCAATTTTCTCTTACAAATTTCACAGAGAAAAGAAGGCGACAATACAGGTGGTGCAGCCTATAGTATCGGCTTGGTTCCCTCCGTGGACACATATTTCCCATTTCCGTAAAAAAAAAAGACAGCTAATGAACCGTCTACGACGAGCTTGTTGTGTTTGAAGCAAACAAAGGAAGCCCGTCTGTCCGATTCCTTGGGCAAAGCGTATTTAAATTGGGATGCCTTTAAAACCAATTGAACTTATGGGTGCGGCCCTGTTGGGTGCATGTGCACGTACATGTACGGAGCAACTTTCTCACTCTTTTGTCTTTTTTTTTTTCGCCGCATGGCTGGAGCTCTACCGGCGGACCGTGCAATGTGACGCTTGCGGAAGTGCGCATTCGAGCACTCGCGGAGGTGCTGTTATAGGTTTGCAACCCGAATGACAAGTTTATCTAAATCTACATTGTTAAAGATAAAAGAGTACTTGACGATGTGTTTGTTCATAACTTCGTCTGCATTGTTTATTTACTGTACTATTTTATTTCCTCGCTTTCATCATATCTTCATCTCCTTATTCGATTACCTCCTCTCGAATAAGAAGAAAGGCGTTCTGCTGCTCTAAGTGGCAGTTTCCAGCTTGCTACATCCATATTTCCTCTTTGTCCGGATGCGAATACATACACACCGAATAAAAACAACAATAATCGATACGAACCTGCGTTTGCGTTCTGTCAACTAATGTCAGCCCTGGGCAAAAAAACTGAGATTGGTTTTTGCTGTGAGCAAGCAGCCAAGAAGTCAGCCAAGCAAACACCGAATGTCGAGGGGTAAAATTTTCGATGACATGCTTTCGCTATACGTTGATTTAATATTTGTATATGTAAGCTAAACAATGTATTGAGAAACTTGTCTGATCGAAAACTTCTGGCTTCACCTAGAAGCTGCACTTGGATTCGTGGCACATTTTCATCGATAAATAAAGACGGGACAATCAAAAAAATACTTTGATTTTTCTCAGAAAGGGTCAAAATAGTGACCTCTGGTTCAGAATGAAAATGTAGAAGTGGCACAAAGAAGGCTAACCCGAAATGAACAACAAAAAAAATTTAGGTCAATTATGCACTGCAGCTCCTTGTGACTTCGAATTGCAACCATGCGGGGCAATAAACGTATATCGTGCCCAGAGCTCTAGAGCTGATTTAGCGAAAATGATCTGAACCATTTGTCAGCACTTACTAGCCTTCAACTGCCCTTCCCATATTCCAATTTTTTGCTTTTTTATGGTAAATAAAAGTAAACGCCAGCCCTCTATTTTTGATTCTGCTGACGTGGCAGTCCCGCAACCTCACATTTATTTTCCCTTTTGCTAAAACAGCGTCACCCCCCCCCGCCCCTCTCCCCAGAAAAAATTGTTTAGTTGTATTCTTGTTTATAACTTTCACGTTTGACCCACTTATATAGCCCCCAAGACAACATAACTACCGAACAAGGAGCAGAACATTTCCTAAAGCGTAAGCATTGGCATCGAGAAAGCTGCAACTCGAAAAAATGGCGCTGTTTTGCTGAGACAAAGGGCAACAAACCATAGTGTGGGCGCTCGCCAAGAAAAAAACAATAAAAACAAAAATGGTCGAGCAAAAAACAAAACAAACGCAGGAACTCTCTTCGCCCATCTCTCTGCTTCTCTCAGCTTTCATTCTTTTAGGCCCAGCGCTCATCACTTACAGCGCCCCTGGAACCACGCCTCAAGAGCTTCGTCGTAAAGGCGCTTTTGAGGGAGAGGTGAATCACATATAGCTCAGCGACGGAACAACTGTTCGTATCATTCTGTGAAAGAAAAGAAAGGGCGGCTGACGTAAAGCGAACAAAAATGGAAGGGCTGGGGGCGAATGTTTCAAGCTCGAAGGAGAATCCAGTGGTCGACCGCGCAATGGAATACGCGAGAAACCATTCCTGCCTGACTGAGCCAGATGGTTTCACGTCATGCCATATAAGGCGGAAACAGTAGAACCGGAACTCACACCCAATCGTCATTCTCTGTGTTCTTTTTTTCTCATTTGCTTTCTCTTCTTGTCACTCCGACTTGTCGCGAAGATCTATTGATCGCTGAATTGCGAAAAAGGAGGAAAAAACTGGGGGGTTGGTTGCGAAAGTAGCCTCGCCACGGTAATCTATAGTGTCTAAGGTACTCGGCAGCAGACCCTCAGGTCGCGGGATCGAATCCCGGCTGCAGCGGCTGCACTTCCGACGGAGGCGGAAATATTGTAGGTCCATGTACTCAGATTTGCGTGCACGTTAAAGTACCCCGGGTGGTCGAAATTTCCGGGGCCCTCCACTACGGCGTCTCTTATGATCATATGGAGGTTTTAGGACGTTAAACCCCACATATAAATCTATCTTGCGAAAGTAAGTATCGTCGCTTTCAATCTCTGTTTGGCCACACATGCCGCCTGTGGCGTCTGGCTGCTGGCAGAGCGCATTTTCTGCCAATGCTTATCTGTAGTGCTTCATGCTTGCGTTTGTCTGTACATACGCTATAGCGTTCGTAATAATGCACCACGATCAGCTAATGTCAGCGTTGTTCTTACCACACGGAGGGGCTTAAAGAAAACAGCAAGAACAAACAACGACAACAAGAAAACATGAAGCTCAGGGGAATTACTGTGACTTGAGATAAAAATATAGTGGCATAGAAAACAGATATGTCCTTTGTCTTTGATAAAACACAAATGCTGAAATCTATGACGTTGCAAACGGATGAACCTCTTTGTGTTGAATTTATTATGAATTGAGTGGTTACTGCGTCGGTGAAATTCAAGTCGTTCGTTGTCAACATTCAGTCTTACATACCTTAATAAGCTCGTGTAGCTACGAACTAATTACATGCAATGTTAGTCTTATTCGTGGCAAATGATACTTTTTTTGTGACGACAGCCCTACATGAATGTCTTCAAAAACCCAACGCTTGCTACTTTTTGAAGTAAATTAAAAATGGCATAAAAGTTAATCTTTTTGGGTAAATCTGGCAAGGTAAAAAAGCGAGTCCACTTTCATATTTGTCATACAGCGACGACTGAGACGGCGCAAATCTTCGATTAGGCTTTAGCGCAGCAGATTCTTCATCAACTGCCATGTTTGGACCCATCCCACTTTCTTCTTACGTTTTCGCTCAAGCCGGCTTTTGCGCCGTCTGCTTGCAAGATTCCTGGTTTTCGAATGGTTTCCACGCAAACATAAATCCCGCCTGATTTCTTCTGCTCCTTCTGTTGAAAATGGCTCGCGAAACATGAAGTGGCAGCTCACGTAGTCCGTGTCATCCACGTGCTGATAGATTTTAAGAAAATTT
Source organism: Rhipicephalus microplus (assembly GCF_013339725.1). Taxonomy (NCBI): domain Eukaryota; kingdom Metazoa; phylum Arthropoda; class Arachnida; order Ixodida; family Ixodidae; genus Rhipicephalus; species Rhipicephalus microplus. Next base: position 51,629 of record NW_023612931.1, read on the forward strand.
GGCTAATTGAAGAGAAACTAAAGAACAAGAAATAGGTAAAATGCCTATAGCAACAGCAGCGTGAAGATGAACCGTAGAGGCACTCTTTCCAATTAAGAGGTGCCAACTAATGGCTCCATTAGAGCCGTGGTTTGGAGAGGAGGTGGAAAACCGGAACAACACGCACACAGCGAAAGGCGGGGAAGTTGGGAAAGAAGAAAGGGAGGGGGAACTGAAGAGGAAAAGGGAAAAGGACGGTCCTCTGTTAGTTGGAGGCACTTTCTCGGCCAGTCACGCAGCGAAGTGAGACCTCTGCTGCCATGCCGCCAGGAGTCACTTTTCGTCCTTTTCCTCCATTTCCCTTGGCTTCACAAAGGCGCCAAAGCACGTATAACGAAGTGTGCATTGACGCTCACATCAGTGTCTCTACAGTGTCTGTGCTCGTTCCCCAGGCGTTTTCTCTGCTTTACGAATGGTGGAAGATCTAGTCAGTTGAAAGATGCGCCGGAATGAGAGGACCAAATTAGTACATTCAGTGATGCTACTGAACATAAGAAGTGCAGAGTGTGTTTATGCACCACGTCATCCAGAACTCACTAAGTTGCAGTCCTATGGAGACAGTTAAAAACCAAGTCGTATAAGCGTTGGACATCATTACTTGGTATATATCCAGAAATACGCACTCAGCAGATTGTGGAGAACGACCAATCTTTCAAGACATACCAAGCCAATTACAGGGATTAATGCCCAGTTATGAGAATGCAGCCTCCACTGATGGTACATAAACTTGCGTTGGCAGGCCACGCTATCCGTTCATCGTGTAATATTTTACAGCGCAACGGGTTAGAACAGACAGAGAAGGGACTCAGTGCTAACCCGTTATAACCCGTTGCGCTGTAAATATTCCACGATAAACATCCACCGACTCACTCAACTCGTGATTCTGCACGCTATCCATCTATGCTTTTCACTGCTAGATCGGCCGGAGGAACTCTAGGCAGTCCAGCGAATCGAGGAAGCCTTTAAGAGGGAAGGCGTCCGAGTTGACACCTAGCCCTGTGCCTGGCACCCAGGATATGTAATGAAGCATTTTTTTCTTTGTGTCTGTCTAGCACAGTAGCCACAACTGCTACGTGCGTGGAATAACGAACAAGTTACACGTAGGCCTTACAGGACCCATAAAATGATCTCACATACGACATTCGTTGAAGTCACTCGCGTAAACACTGGCCGCTTGGGCGATGCAGGGGAGACCACATGCAGTCATGCCCATCCGGCGTCCAGTTTCCCGAGTAAGCGGGGCCATCAGGAAATGAGGACTTGGGGTCTGCCCCATCTCTTGCTTTTCGGGGCGGGGGGCATCACGCTAGTGGCGGTAACCGGCAGTCTACGATGCCGAGAGACTCGGAAGCTTGTACGACCGAGGCCTTAGCGTATGACTCATGGGAACAATAAGCGCGGCCACCGCGATGGGTACGCTGAGCATAGCATGTATAGAGAAAAGGCAGGGGCTGATAGCACTGGTGTACTCGTGGGACGGCTCGACTGACTTCGTCCGAATGCTTCGACGTAGAATCAATTTCGCCTAGAGCTTGAGGCTCTACGCTTGCTTCTTGTATTCCTCTCACCACGAACATCACTAACGTTGTTTTGGGAAGATATGGTGATTTTCGCAGAAAAAGAAAAGTGAACGAGCCAAAATGTTGAACGGCAAAGGAGATCACGAATGGGGAAGATAAAGGAATAGACAATTCAACAGTTATTAAAACTGCTGAACTCTGCCATTTGTTTCTGCAGAATATGAACTTTGCGCTAGAAAAAAAACACAAAATATAACGCCCAGAAGTTTCGATGACCTTAATAAGACATACAATGTTCATTTATGGTGCGACGCTCAATACAGGAAGAGATCGCTTTCGGGGCTGGTGGAAATTTGAACGCGTAATAGGGAGGCCGAGAGGAGAGGCTCATTTTTTTCACATGTGTCTGTCGGCACTTCTTGTATATGAGTGGCTTTATGAGCAACAGTAAGTAATGTGCAACAGCCTCTGCAAAAAGCAGCACTTTGTGATAGAGAGAGACGCTGCAAGTTCTAAAATATTATGTATACTTAGGACAGGTAGGAACCACGGAGCCGAACAATGAGGGTGAAATAACTAGAAAAATAGAGATGGGGTGGATCACATTCGACATGCATTCTCAAATCATGAAGGGTAGCCTGCGACTAAACTTTAAGAGGAAGGTATGCAACAGCTACATCTCGCTAGTGCTTACCTACGGAGCAGAAACATGGACGCTTGCAAAGAGGGTTCAGCTTAAATTGAAGACGACGCAGCGAGCGATGAAGAAAATAGTAGGTGTAACCTTAAGAGACAAGAAGATAACTGAGTGGGTCAGTGAGCAAACCGGGGTTAAGGATATCATAGTTGAAATGAAGAAGAAGAAATAGACATAGGCTGGACGCATAGCACGTGGAAAGGATAACCTCTGGTCATTAAGTAATTGACTGAATTCCCAGAGAAGGCAAACGCACGGAAGCGAGACCGAAAGTTTGGAGGGCCGATGAGATTAAATAGTTTGCAGGTGTAATGTAGCAACGGAAAGCACAAGGCCGGATTAATTGGCGAATCATGCGAGAGGCCTTCGCCCTCGAGTGGGTGTAGTCAGGCTGATGATGATGATGATGATGATTAGCAACAGAACAGAAAACAACATTAATGAAATATGTAGTTCTATGGAGGAAGCCTTAGTCAAGGGTCTCCCAGGCCTTATCCGCCAGTTTAACATGGACAATCAGTAGAAAAGAAAAAGAGAGGGGAAATGCACGCTGCACACACAGTGCAGAGTTTCACAGGTGGTCGCTTAGTGATGTTGCCCTCAAGCATTGCAGAAGGGCTCGTGTGGCATTCTGGGCTGGTGTACTTGAAGACCACGCACCCTAGATTTTCTCCTGAGTAAATGGATGAATCATCCCCTAATTCCCCTCTCCCGACGTGTAGGGTAGCATACTGGACTTAGTCTACTTAACCTCCCTACCTTTCTTATATTCTTTCGCTCTATAGTCCATCAGTGCTCAATTAACGCTGATCTTGAAGGTGAACTGAGAAGCCGCACACACTTATTTTCATGCACATAGATTCATATAAAAAGCGCTGCTGTGCAGTAGTCACCGTGTGCGTAAGTTCATATATGGAACTAAGAATAGTAGTCGCAGCTTTCACATCGAGAGCAACATTAACTACGTTCTCGCCGTTTCACTGTGGCTGTTGATTCACGAGCTGGGCCGTTGCTTAGCAACTGCCACCGCCGGCAGCGCCCCTCGCTAAGCCACCTGGCATGACGTCTGAAGAGGAGCCGGTGAAACTGCGTTGCAACCGAGGAGCAGTAGGCGTTGCATCTTAGAAAGGGCGGCTCAGTGGGATTCGTCCGCAGATAAGGAAAGAGAGTCGGAGATACTGGAAGAAGCCAGGCTTCGTCATCGGAAAGAAACCGAGAGGAGGCAGCTACGAGTAGAGGAGATAGAGGAAGAACGAGCCCCGCATGCCTCGAGAAGCGTAACCTTGCAGATAACCGAGTTAAACAACAATATTAACCATGGCATTCACTGTAACCACACCCAGGAATAACTGTCTTATGGCACAGCCAATGTTTTCGATGTCTTCTCCGGATTACAAAACTAATATTGGAGAATGATGGGATATGTAATGAAGAGGCATTATCATCAGTCAAATTGTCTTTAAATATTTACGGCTTGTTCTTGCCTCAGACGCGTCCAGACAAGTAATCAAGGATGATTCCACACAAAGATTTAAAATGGCTTTGGCAACATGCAGGCCCTATTTGGTATTTTCGCAAGCATATACAGTAAAACCTCGTTAATGCGAAGTCACTGGGGCCGT
>NW_023612932.1:0-57987 GCF_013339725.1 Rhipicephalus microplus
TTAGCCTTTCAAACATCAGTATTGTAACGTTTGTCACAATAAATGTTATATTAGTAAAGAAGATTCAGAGAATTGAATCAATAGCTTGCTTTCGTACATCTAGTTGTCATAACCAAGTGAGCCTACACGATCCTCAAATACAAGTCATTCAAGGCAAAAATTCCAGATAGCTAATCGTAACTCTACCAATGTTTTTTTTTGTTTTCGACTAGCGCAAAGTCATTTCCACACAAAGAAAACATGCAAAAAACATGGGCGCAAGCACCCACTCTGTTTCCGGGTCTCTCACTTCTGTGAAAGTTGTTCTGCAGTTGGTAGGATGTTTAAGTTCAAAGTAAGAGCCACACTACGGATCTCGTTAATTTATTTCTCTCTTTCAGTTGAAAAGCGCCGACTCCTTTTTCTACCATCATTTTTGCCGAATAAGCCTCGTGTAGCACTCGTGTGTGCGGAAAGAGCTGCCTCAGCGACCTTCGCTTTCACTATTCACAGAGACACTAAATTAAACTGGTTACATGTCAGAAACGGCAGAAAATGCTGCATCTTGTCGTATCTGAATGAGACAGAAGCGGTATATAAAAGGAAGGGGGCTGTTTTTAAGCTGATAACGTCATGAAAACTTGGAGTGAAATTCTATATGTCAGCGCTGCTCTTCACACAAATACTAGGGCCATTCAGTGGGCTGCAACGGCCAAAAAGAATGGTACGTATCACACTATAGAGACCGTTTGTTTCTTCCCGACAGCCCTTGAAGACTTTTGTATAAGAAAACTTGAGCTGATAAGGAAAGATTCATTGTCTAAAAGCTGTCTTTTCAGGTGGCTTATGGCTCGTCGGTTTTTCTGTGATTTGTTCCAAAAACTCGGTAACTAAAAACAGCGCAAAAATATAGACAAGGCCAGAGGAAGAGACGACACCGCGCTGAACTCGTAACTAAACTTTATTGAAAGATAGAGGCACATATATCGAGCATTTCACCCGGTCTCGTGGACAACCAAAGGCATCTGCGCATCAAAGCAAAAAAGGTATGAGACAAGCCTATTCATATTGATAATCAACACGTGTGTACCAACCATGAAAAAACACAAAAACGTACCTTCCTACTTGCCAAAAACTTACGGAACGGTCCACAACAAACTAACAATCACTTTAACGTGGCAGCGCTGAACCCAGGTACGAACTTCTTTTTCACCAAGGGCCACAGACGGCTTGCTCACACACCTTTCTCCCTCCTTTTGAATGAAAAAAGCCTCCATCGCATCGCTAGTGCACTTATCTCAATGTCCAAACAAACAAGTGGCTTTATCTGCCAAAGCATGGCAGCCACGCTCCCGACAATGAGCTGCCAGGTGCAACCCGCCAGCGGCCGTTAAAGAGGTTAAATGTTCTCTTAGTCTTACGTTAATGCACCGCCCTCTGTCCTTGTCTATATTTTTGCGCTGGTTTTACTTCCCGAGTATGAACCACCAACTAGCCCAACTTTCGCTATTATTGTTCCAAGAAGAAAAACTATGGCATAGAATTTCTTGTTAGGTGTTGGTGGAAACCCTGAGACAGAGCGCAGTTTTCAGTCATACAGTTTAACATACCATCGGATGGTTTAAATATGAAGTAGTATAAAAAATTTGAAGGAAGTACGAAGTCACCCATCTGAACTTGCCCCCCTGGAAATACAGTAGTGGAAATGAATGACTACACTTTACGTCGGTAGCTTGTTTGCTAGGATTGCGGCTTGTGTAAGTTTATACAAGCTTATAAGACGAAAAACGCGCAAAATTCAGACAATACACAAGATGAAGAACGTACTGTTGTCGTGCCTTTTTCATATTACCTTGAAGCTGTCCTTGAGGTAACGTATGCGCGAAGGAAAGTTTCTCAATCTGGAGTCCTATATACAGTTAAGAGAAAGGTCTACCGTCAGAGAAGACGGCTGAAAGCTTTGCACGGGTGTGTCACAGCTCCTAGCATGTCCCGTGGTATGTTTTGCATTTAATGGGTCCCCGCAGTAAGCTCAAAAACACTATGGCTTCATATGTAAATGTTAGAAAGTGTCTAATCAGAATGGAACGGCAAGCTTTTTATAGAATTTTTCGCCAATCCTAAATGCTTTTGAAGTGATGTAATTAATATATCCTAATTAAGCAATTAGGCCGAACGCAAGACATACTTCGAGCCACTCCCTGCAATACTCAGCGACATGCACTGGGCCACGTTTTCATAAAGTGCGATGGCATATTATTAAACTCTGGCTACGGCTATGCAAGACAATCTGCAAAGTTTTGTACGCATTTACTGATCTTCTTGTTGCATGCCAATATATATATATATATCATTGAATCTATTAGTAGGTAAATAAGAGTGAAATAGACTGATTGAAACATTCTCAATAGGTCATTCAAAAACACACAGTATTATTTATGCTTTTCATGCATGATTGACCAAGTTTTCGATTCCTTCTACCTTAGCTAGCAATAGTCACGCCTGTTTAACGGGCACCTCGCAAAACAACACAAATGTACGAGCAGAGAAATATCGCAGCATTTTCTTTTTACTTTCATTTACGGCAGAGCGACAGTGGTTCCTTTTGGGGGTAATAAGGATTTTAAGACATTCGGTATGCACCCAACTTCACAAAGTAAAGCCGCTTCTTAACACGTTTTCATGAGCTCCTGTCAATGCCACAGGGCAAGTACAGAAACAAGGGGTGGCGGAATGCATGACGCAGTCAAGCTGGTACAAGTGTTTTCCTGTCATAACGTTCTTGCTGTATTTCTTGCGTTCTCTGTTTAGTGTTTTTTTTTTCTGCAATATGGATTATGAAGTACAATGAACTATCCGCACGACCCAAATTTCTGCCCTTCCACAACTTTTAATGTCAGCACTCAAACATCCTCACAGAAAAAAAAATATCGAGCGCTAAGCATAGGTATATTATTATCTTTTCGACATCTAATAACAGTCCGTATTAAACCTTTGTAGTCACTTTCACATTTATGGCGCCATTTCTTCGTTACATCAACCATTTTTACCCCGTCTTATGACGTTCCTTTCTTCTAAGAGTCCATCCGCAAGGGTCACCATGAAGGGCCGAGTGTATACATATGACATGGTGAAATGTGATCTGAAGTTCACTAACTAAAGCCTTTGGAATGAGCAAAACCACTCTGAAATTGCCCGAACAGAGCAAGGAGCGTGGTTGCCAAGTCGCTACGCTATTTTGCCCTTATCCCAAACATCTTAAATTTTCTACCGAGAACCCCAAAAAAGCCGTTAAAGTTTGTACTCCCTTCTGATGGTACCACACAGTCACGCTCAAATCAGTGCAAGATGGTATTATCGAACGTAAATTTTCTTTTTTTAAAAGTACATCTCGTTCTCAGTAATGGTGAAATACAGAATTGAAGTCAGAAGAAAACGCAAAGAGAAAAACGTAAGTGCTTCCGATTCAGTGAAGGAAAGAGTAAGTGATGAGACGTTTGAAGAATTCACGCACTCTTGTCAGGATACAAAATAAACCCAGGTGAATGATACAAGTTGACTTCAATAAATTCATCTAATGCATACAAGCCCTTCCTCTGACATATTCTTTTAATGTAAAGCAACATTTCGAACTAATTGTGAGAGCAAAGTGTGCCCCCTTTAAGTAGTCTGTTCTTCTTACACAGTTTTGTCTATTTGTTCCACACATGGAAAAAATCAAATTTATTGCACGCTTAGGTAACTTGTCACGACCTATTGCTTGTGCACTCTGGTCATGTGTAGACAACTGAATGAAAAAGAAAGTACATTGTTGCGTATTTTCTATTATATCGGAGGTTGCTCGAGGTAAATGACCTCTATGAATTTCGTTCAGTGCTCCGGTAGTTTTTAAGACCTGCGTGCAACAATGAATGCTGCATCTTTTTAAGATATCCTACATTACGACAATCAGATACATTGTCATCCATACCAAAATGATGTAGGGTAAGCTTAATCATTTCTCTTCGGTATGTAAAGAACACAAGTTTACCCATTCGGTTGTCCTTCTAGAATCACGTTTTTTGTTGCGAATTCATGTGTTTGAATTGACAGTGTCACAAAGGCGCATTGAACAACTTTGACCTGTCAAGACATCAAACAAGATATATGGCGGTAAGCCCGAACGAAAAGCAGCAAAGTTCACATCAGAAATTTTCAATGGTGGCAGTTGCGGTGAAATCTGTGCGGGAAGTTCTCATTGCAGCATATATATATATATATATGCTGCAATGATATATATGTATATATATATATATATATATATATATATATATATGTATGTATATATATATATATATATATATATATATATATATATATATATATATATATATATATATATATATATATATATATGTTTGCGTTCAAAATGCACGGCAGAGTGTTTCTGTACCGATTCAACATTGCTGTCTGATAAATATGTTTCGGAGTTGTAAGGTTACCAGGTATTTGAAACCTCATATAATGATTTTTCACACAGTGCTGCACGCGCAGTAGCTAAATATGTAGTATGTGGTGTTTTTTTTTCTTTCAAATGTGTCTTAAACACTATATCGAGCGTGTTATTTTCCTCACACGCAGCAGAAAGCCTCATTTAACCTACATTTTTGTAACATACATTTACATACCTTAAGTAGTGTATCTAGTAGTCTATGTCTTGTATAAACTAACGTTGATAAGGGTAGTTACTCACTTTGGTGCCTCGGTGACTTCTGTTTGTAACGTTCTGTGCGACGCATTTTTGAAGTATAGACTGTTAATGCTGCACTTTGGTATAGAGAAAGAGAATGCAGTGACGGTAGCGTGCCGAGCTTCAAAACATGTGAAGAAAAAAAAAAACTCGTGGTGGTTCATTCTGACTGTTAAAACATTTGGTATGCCTCTAAGCACACACTATTCAGCAGGTGCTAATATTAATTATTTATTAACGACCACTCCCGATATTTCACTACCTCTAACTAACAATAGCAACCTTATATTGGTCGCAATGGGTAAATGACCCGGCTTTGTCGATTCTAAGCTTTAGGGAGCGGGTATGATTGCCGGTGAAAGAAGCCGTGTTCCGAAGAAGTGAATGTGCAATAGAAACCGTTTTAATAGGTATAGGTACACGTTAAATAACCACTGATGGTCATTATTAGTGTAAGGCCAGCACTATGACACACCTTATGATCTTAACATGGACTTTCGCACGTCATAATCTTTGCAGTTAGTTTCATAATTTAGTGTAAGTTTAGAAGTAATTTAAGTGCGCTAGGCGTTTGCAAATACTTCTTGTGCAACTTTCTCCAATAGGCATGATAACATGGGAGGATAATATTGATTTCATGGTTTAAGGCTGGTAACCTACTACCAAATGCAAAGACATTACTGCGCCTATTCCTTTTAGGCCACGTAGTGAGTGCTTAGAAAGTTCTTAGAAAATGTTTCATGGCATGTTTTCAAATACGTACTAGGAACAGGATATTGCTATAGCGTTCAACTGTTAAAAACGAAGCTTAAGGGTCCCCCAAAATTTTTTGCACTTACTTGTCTGGGTTACCACACTACGGCAGAGGCTAGCTCCAAGTCAGTAAACTATGTATTTCTAAAAATAGAAGCAATTCGAATAACCAAACGTTTTTCTATATTGCGCGTTTGGTTTACCTTCATAAGCTCTCAACTCGTGTTTGCTAATATTTCTACAAAAGTTCGTCCACAAGAGATGTAAAAACCTGTATTGAAAAGACGTCATCTAAACAGAGGGTGAACAAAGGTGTTGTCTCAACAACAGGGACCACTCAGAAAAAATTGAATTAATACACCGACGTAGAAAGAACAAAGGCCTCCTTCCCAAAGAACAGCCAAGCACTCAAAAACACGTGTCTTGCACACAAAACGCTGCAAGTCGTGAAACTTCCTGGCACCCCGGCAAAAATATTCATCCTCGCTTTCCTCACTAACATGCGCTAATTAGTGTGAAATTGAAGCACTTTAGCGCCAACGCATTAGATGAATGAAGGACGGGGCTTTCGTAGAACAAAAGGAAAGTCGTGCAGGTCAAGAGGAAGTGTCAGACAAGCGTGAAAGGACGAGGTGTGAACAATGCCTACATGATATGCTGGAGACGACGCCTTGGTTAGGTCGATTGATTGCGCTGTGGTTCAGACACGTGCAGCTTCTATTGAATAAAGGTTTTTCCTTGGTTTCATCAAAACAGATACATCAAAATGGGCGACATTTTTTGATGTTCTGTAAGATGGTCGAGCCGTACAAAAGAATATATTTTGTGTCTTAGGGAGCCTAGTACCAAAGTTCCATCTCCAAAGAGAGATTAATTGAGAAATCTTCATTTATATATGCTCAACTAATTCTATCAAGAAATCACGCTTTCTCAAACGTACGAGGAAGAAAACAAATTATGCAATGCAGGTATATGCAACCGTCACGCTTCTAATGCGACCAAATGTGGTCACAAAAGGCAGTGGTTATAAGTCATTTCAGTTAGCCGCAATATGTTTTCTTCGAACTCCTAAATTGACGAGAAGGTAAAATAATATCTTCATCATACATATGACTTCGCTCGCACACATAGTCCGGCGTAGGACACATACACACTCACACGCACGCAGAAATGGATGGTTGTCTGTAACAGTTTGCATCTTTAGCAAAATGAGCAGATTAATACAATACCGATTTCAGAAAAAAAACACAGCTAAGTCATCTCAAGATAAAAAAAATCACTGCATTTCAAGCTGCTTGAAGATAATTATGGGGCGAAGCTTTCGGAGGTGATTATTGTGATTAAGGTTGAGATAGTACTGAGACTGATTGTGGTTGTGATACTTATATATTTTTTATTAAAAGAGATAGTACTGAGACCGATTGTGATATTGCGGTGATTCTTCTTTATAGCTGATACGAGGTTCCGAGTTCCAGGTTACGTTTTGACTTCATAATCATAGCTTCATTAGCTATCGTCTCTGGTGTAGAATTTTTTTGTCGGTATTGCCGCCTTGCATCCGCTTCAAGTTGTCTCAACTGCGCATCAGCTTCGCGTTTTTCCCACTTAGCCTTTGCTTTCTTAGCCCTAGTCTGTGGTGTAGAACTTTGTTGTCGCCATCGCCGCTTTGCATCCGCTTCCTTCTCCTTTGTCTCCGCGGTAGCTTCCCGTCGACGGTGACGCTGATACTCAGCACGTCACGCTTTCCTGTCTTCGTCTTCGTCCATATGAGATATGAGAGAAGAGAATGTGTGGTATGAAACGTGGTTATATATATATATATATATATATATATATATATATATATATATATATATATATATATATATATATATATATATATATATATATATATATATATATATAAATATATATATATATATATATATATATATGTGTGTAGCGTTGACAGCAGCGCCATCACATCTACAATTAACCACAGCGCCCTCTGTTGCTTATAAGTTCAAGGTTACATGGAAAATGGTTCAGAAATGTCAGACAGATGAAGACGTGTTACGGACAGACGGGAGACGGCGGACATCGTGAGGTCTTAAGGAGCTTCGCCCCTAGTAATGGCCGTGCTTTTTTTTTGCACTTCCTTTTGTAAACATGACACAGTAGAGGACCATCGTCTTGACTCCTTGCGCCATGGGTGATGTGAATGGAACGTATTTTCAGACAGCATTCTAGGTATACAGTGGTCTTGACGTTCTTATAATCAAATATTGCAGCAAATAATGCCACAAATTTCGAGCAGCAAACCACATGTCCGTTCCGGACATGTGGTTTGCTGTCATTTGCGCTCGTTTGTGAATGTTATTTTATAGCGCTGACTTAGATAACACCATGTATGCGAGAAATTTTATTATTTACTTCCGGGCCAAGTTTGTTTAAATACGTCACCTGTGGTTTTTCACAATGACCGATCCCATACAACTCGTGGCATTATGTATGTCACAAGAACAAGGATAGCATGCACGCGCTACAATACTGCAGTGCCCTCTATCATGCTTCGAGCAAAAGAGCTGTGCACGGACTTTCAACGTCTGGCTCATCGGTAAAGGAGTAGCTTCTATTTGCCAAGTGCTGCCCTCATAAACGAAGACGCACTTATAAGCCAATAATGGTACATCCCTTCATCCCCGTCCGCGCACTGGTTGTTTCGGTACATATATTTGAGTACGTTGTAGAATATTCCTTCCGTGCTACACTCGGATACTGGTTTGAAGTAATTGTTCACACTCATTCACGTTTGGTTATACAGCCAAATTACGTGCAATGGCATAGAAAACTTGGTAAACCGACCTGTATCTAAACAACTTTGCTTTTGTCTCACAAAAAAACTGTTGCTTTTGTCTCACAAGATCATTTTTAACTGCCCCTCCCATCCCCATGTCCAGTGGATATGCAGATAATTATTACTTCCGATAAAAGTGAAATGCGAGAGGAGGCTTAAACTTGTCGCATGCGATAAACAGTACCCTCTTAGATGACTCGTCTTTCCAACGTCAAATATCCACGCCCATTCTTTTAATATGAATGATGTCACTCTTGAACACCCGAGTATAGGCTACGCTCTAACTACTCCCCAATTCAAGATGTCGCGTAAGAGAGCAACAAACTAATATCTATAGTTTCTATTTTAGGCAATAGATTACGGCGAAGAATTCGAGCGAAAAGCCTGTGAAGAAATGAAAACGTCGGGATGGTGCTGATGACAGGAAGAGAAAATTTGTTTTTCTTTTTGAAGCCAGTCGAATTCACGCGCTTTCTAAGGCCATGCGGAGTTAGTCGCGCGAAAAGGCGAGGTCATTACAAGCTAAAGGCAAAAGCAGTGCGTATATCAGAACGGCTTCTCACATTTGGCAACGGGAACTAAGGACGTGAAAAGACCTCGCCGAGGTTTTATCTCCACATGGCAAAAAGAAAGGCTGCAGCGCTGTTATTGATCATGTGTAAACGCGCCTGAAAAAAAAAAGAGAAAATTTTGAGTGCACCAGTGCGTGAAACACTCCCGTCGTCTTTTTTTTCTGGACGTAATCAAAGAAGAAAGAGAAGGAATTGTCTCATTTAGAGAACTGAATTTATCTTCTTTTAGGCGCTGCTCTGGTCTGTCCTTCCAGCTGTATTATAATCTTCAGGCAGCTTTCGTTGTAATGTTAATTTTTAGTGAAATGAATTCTTTGGCAGTGTTCCTCTGTCTCCTCAGGTGAAGCTGCATCTTTGCAGATATCACAAATTTTATTTCACATTACAGCGAGCTTAACGAGATGTACAGTGTCAATTTTTTATGAGAGGGAACACGGGAGCGCGTGGCCTGCGTGCTCCGGCTGCTGCTGGCAGCGTGTTCAAGCGGTCAAGCGGCTGCGAGAGCAACCACAGTATCTTTTCGCGCTATCTCGCGGCGAGCAAAACGACCATTCGTTGCTGATATGGAACTTGCGGCAAGATTGCGACCCCTTCCCCCTTGAAGGCGAGAGCCGGTAATCGCCTTGAAGGGGGAGGGGGTTGCAGTTTCGCCAGTGATTCCACATCAGCACTGGCATCTTGTTTTGTTCACCGCGAGATGACGCAAAAAGAGACTGTGGTTGCTCTCGCTCCCGCTTGACCGCTTGAACACGCTGCCAGCAGCCGCCGAAGCACGCAGGCCACACGTCGCCGTGTTCCTTTTCATAAAAAATGACACTGTACAACAAAAAAGAAGGTGTTTTCAAAAGCACATGATATGCGTAGGAAAATTTGAAACGAGAATATGGCACCGAAAGATTTGAAAGTTTATTTATTCAATCATTTTTGCAGCCTGCTGAAAGACATACGCAATTTTACTTGTAATCAGAAGTTGTTAGACTAAAAAATTACTTTGTCCCGAGCTACAAACTAACATTATTTCTTCACAATGAGTGTGTCACTTATGGAAGAACAAAACGTGTTTAAACGCCCAGAAACGTGTTAAACCGTTTTGAGTGCACATGTAAACATCTTATTAAAGCTATCTTCTTAAGACGCTATAGATGAAGTTTATTTACCCATTCGTTTCTTCGGCATGTCCGACATTAATCATACGTCAGCAGTCTCATTCCTTTCATTTATTAACTGAAGCACCTTTGTGCTAAAAGCCCCTGATAAAAGAGGAATAAAATGGCTGCCCTTCATGCTCTGTTCCGGGTTGCTCTTAAACAAAATGGCTCATTCTTTAGCGAAGTCAGCATTAAGTGGGCCAATTTTACCGTGTTTTCCACCATCTGCTTATGTACCGGCTGTGTGATTTCGCAGGTGTAGCATTATGGAAAGATCCACAGGTACATCACTCACAAACTCGTCTGAATATCGACACTTATTATATTCCTGGCGCCGATTTTTTTGTTACACACGTAACCTAAAAGTCGCAATTACGAGGCTGCGCTGTAGGGTGTCCAAATTAAATTTCTACCAACACAGGTCTGGCCAGGCTCTTCCTCCAATGTGCGCTTTTTGTGGCGAACCAGAAACTACGGATCATTACTTTTTGACATGTAGCAATATACTACAGCTCGTACGTCAAAGTTATAAAATCCTTTACGTGCTATTGAAAGGAATTTATCCGTGCCCGTGATTCTCTCCTTCGGAGCCTCTATTTCTGGGTTTGCCCATTCGAAAGTTTGCGAGGCAGTGCAGAATGATCTGAATAAAAGAAAAAAACTAACAAACTAATATTATCCTTCTTTGTCGACATACGCATAACTTCTCCCTTGTTTTTCTTTTTTAAAGCTCGGTTTTGATCTAGGCTATTATGTATTACTAATACAAAAACTTTATAGTAAGTACAGATCAGTGATCATCGAAATTTGATTCTTAAATTTGTAACGTTCTCGAATTGGAAGTTCCTTGACTTTAAAACAGAATAATACTTCATAAGACCACTTCATTATTGGCCAATCCCCGGCAGTGGGTATGAGCCACAAGAGAAGGGCAACAAGAACAAGACTGCGACTGCGGAGCCAGAATAATGAGCTCACCGTTAATTACATTTGCCACCCTAAGGAGACAACACAACGCCATTCCTGTACTCTCCGTCTCGCACACTTGGAGCACCTCCTGGTTTTCTGTCGCTTGGTTCTTCAGTTGCTCACAACGCTCCCTCACATGCACACATGCTCGCTCCAGTTGGTATAGAGGTGAATAACTCTGAAGACACTCAGCCAAGCCCAGGGCCTTCCGTTGCATCAGTACTGCTGAGCTCCAAAGTTGAACAGACATAGAGACATTCCCAAGTAAAATCTAGACAAACCAAGCCTTTCGCAGTGTCACCGTCGAGTTACCGCAACCTGAAAGCCTAACCATCCCAGCAGGCTCAGAAGTATCAATTCTCTAGAACTTAAATGGGCCAGAAACGTCCATTAGGAATGGCATTGAAAGAGCCTCCGCAGATTTTCTGGTCAATTCTGGTACACTATTTTCATTGCTTGACACTAATCGCAACACCCTAACAAGTATCAACTATTTGCTGGTCACATAAACCAGCAAAGAAAAGCGGGCTCGTGTTTCTAAACAAAATCCACCTCTTCAGATACTGAAACATCAGTGATGCCAACAAGAGCAACAAGGAGAATCTTGTTGAGAAGCAAAACAGACACACCAACAAGGACAACGACGAACTAAGCTACATTGCAAGCATACTTGCAGCCTTATGAGTGTCGTGAACAACGACCACTAAAGAACATACTGATTCCGCATCTGAGACAACGTCGCAGGAAGAAAAGCCAAGAAACTTTCCTGCAACAGCATTCAAGATTGCGCCTTCGGTCTAAGCATCTGCGCGATCATCGTAGAAAACTCCCTAAAAGCCACAAAACATCCGCTTGTACTCTGCAGGAACACAAGCAGCTCCCAATCAGCCACAATCGACGAGCACGCAAACTGTATGCATGGCGTTTGCGACGCCTACAAAACAGTCGACTCTGCAAGGCGTTCTAACCTCGTTTGTTCTTCGCAAGAATTCCGGCTGTGTTTCCATCTGTTTCCATGCTCAAAGCATGCTTATGTTGTCCAGAGCGTAACAGCCAGCCTCGCCCTCCAGAACTGTGCTTGATAACCCCTGATTGCTGCACTATCCTGTGAAGTCTTTGTGCGATTTTACGGAACTTGAATGTGATGTGGAACTAAAGCCCATTTCACCATTTTGTGTATTCTAAGACTGCTTGTTCATCATGTATTGTAATATGCAACGCAAGCAATCTTTCGGGGGGAGGGGGAATCCTGTAACGTAAGCAGGTAGCGATGGTTGGTAGAAGCTGAGGAGGAAGAAGTCAGAAAAAAAGATATATATATATATATATATATATATATATATATATATATATATATATAAGGGAAAGAAGTGTATACCTAAGGGCTCGTTTTTCCGTGTTTCAACACAATATTAATGAGATCTGACAGACAGTAATGCCAAGTAATGTACAGGGGAAGTTATTAGAACCAACAGAATGTATATAAGAAGAAAGAAAAGTGGATGAAAAAATAAGTGACTCCTACTTCTAAATTCACATATAAACCCAAAAAAGTGGATGGAGGGAAGGCCGCTGTGGTAGCTCAGTGGTTAGAGCATCGAACGCGTTATTCGAAGGTCGTAGGTTTCTTTCCTGCTCACGGCTGGTTATTTTTTCATCCACTTTTCTTTCTTCTTATTTACATTCCATTGGTTCTAATAACTTCCCCTGTACATTACTTGGCATTACTGTGTTAGATCTCATATATATTATTGTGAGGACCACCACTTGTGACCCCGCAGGGGCGCCTGTGAAAGCAGGCGTTTGGTGTGTAGCGACACCACGGACCCGAGCTAACGGGGGAGTTTTGACTCCCTCCCACGCCTAGCCGTGCGTGGCTTTGCCGTGTTCGGGGAAAAGGGGATCCTGGGGGTTGAGCCGACGCTGGGCGATTGGACCTTTAAGGCCCCCCGGCAGAGGCAACACACCCCTTTGGCCCCGGCTTCACGTAGACGGCACCTCTGGGCTGACCCACCCAGGGGAAATCGGCAGTCGCCTTTTCCTATCTCTCTCTCCCTATATCTTCGTCTTTTGTTCTCACTTTACATCTTTCCTGTCTTCTCCTCACTTCATTTTACTTCCAATTTTTCCTGGCGGCAAGGGTTAACCTTGTGTTGCTATCCAAACTAGGGTAAACCATATTGGGTTATAGTAACTGCGTACTGCTGGCGTTGCGCAGACATGCCCACATGCTCTGCCACGTCCCCTCGTTGGACTCCATGGTGGGTGGTAGGCGCCGTTACCGAAAAATACACATTTTCTCATGGGATCGCCGACCCCCTTTTAACTGATCGTGCTTCGAAAAGGGTACGCACCGATGCAACTTTCATACTTTGGCCCAAAAACAGAGAAACTTTCCCAAAATACCATGTCCTCCACTGCGAACAATCATCTACAAAAGCTAGAGCAATCTCACCCTTCCTTGTGGCCAAATGCTTGAGAGAGACCATTGGAACCGGTTATAAGGCCACGAAGATGGCAAGTGGAGATCTGCTTCTCGAATTAAAAGACAAGGAACGGTACAATAAACTCTCGCACCTCGTGGCATTTGGTAACATCCCTGTCTCTGTGAGCGCACACCGTACCATGAATACAGTGAAGGGCGTGGTATCGGACGAAGATTTGATGACACTGAGTGAAGAAGAGCTCTTTGATGGATGGAAGGATCAAGGGGTAATACAAGTCCAGCGCATAAAATCAGACGTAACAACAATGAAATAGCAACAAAGCACTTGATACTCACCTTCAACTCAAACACTTTACCCGAGACTCTCGAAACTGCCTATGTAAAACTCCATGTCCGACCCTTCATTCCAAACCCGAGGCGTTGTTTCAAATGCCAGCAATTTGGTCATGCATCCCAGAGCTGCCGAGGACAGCTGATGTGTGCTAAGTGTGGCACAACCGGCCACAGTGCTGATGAATGTAGTCATGACGAGATCCTCTGTGCAAACTGCGAAGGTAGCCACCCCGCACACTCCAGAGCGTGCCCAGCCTGGAAAAGAGAAAAAGAAACAATAACTATAAAAGTTAAGGAAAATATCACATTCAGGGAAGCAAGACAACGAGTCTCGTTATCATTAGCACTAAAAACACTTTTTGCCGAAGTGGTGCAACGAGGGGCGGCACCACAAAGGCCCTTGGCAGTTGCCCGGACCGCGCCTAGCGTGCCGAGGCCAATGCCACAAGCCCCTGCGGCGGGAGCAGCCAGCGCTGCCCTGCCCACATTCAGCCTGTTCACACCAGTGACCTCTACAAGCTCTGGCAGCAGCCAGGGCAATCACGAGGCCAAGGGGGCTCCATCAACCCCCAGCTCGGTGGGGACAAAGACTTCGTCGATCGAGGCGAAGTCTAAGCGACGCACAGATCGCTCTTTAGAGCGGGTGTCCAGTGCCTCGCAAGAAGCTATGGACACCAGTTCAAGCCAAACGGCGCAGGAAGCGCCGAAGGAGCGGCGAGCTTCGCTCGACCGCCCCAAAAAGGACAGAACGCCGATTACAGGGCCTTACAAAGGCCCTGTAAAATGAGTTAATCCCCGTCTTCTTTGCACACAGCACTTTTTCCCTTTTTTTCCACTATGGACAAAATCATACAGTGGAACGTAAGGGGAATACTTAGAAATTTAGATGACGTCCAAGTACTTCTGTGTAAGTTTAATGCGAAAGTGCTATGTGTGCAAGAAACGCACTCAACTCCTAAGCACAAGGACTTTCTATGACAATATATTATTTTCCGAAAAGGCCGGGAGGATCCTGTCGTACCATCTGGCGGTGTAGCCATTATAGTCGATCGTAGTATAGCATGCCAGCATTTGAAGCTCCAAACGGCTCTCGAGGCAATGGCCATTCGAGCTGTACTTTTTAACAAACTCATTACCATATGTTCTGTGTACATACCACCGCATCAACAGCTACACAGACGTGATCTGGAATCATTATTAGATGAACTCCCAGAGCCATTTCTGGTTCTAGGTGATTTTAATGCACACAATGTCCTGTGGGGCGATGCTCACTGTGATGCGCGAGGACGTCTCATTGAGCAGCTCCTTTTCTCTTCTAGTTTATGTCTTTTAAATATGAAGGAGCCTACGTATTTTAGCCTTGCAAACAACACGTACTCCTCCATAGATCTTAGCATTTCATCACCGTCCCTTTTACCTGTTTTTAAGTGGAACGTTTTTAAAAACCCTTATGGGAGTGATCAATTTCCAATCATCTTGAGTGCGCCGAACAAAGATCAACTACCTCTGCAGGTTCCTCGATGGACGATTGACTCAGCTGATTAAGAAGGGTATAGAACTCTTACACACATGACATGGACTGAGCTGTCTGCCCTGACCATAGATGACGCTGTCACGTATTTTATAGCTTTTATACTTGATGCCGCATCTAAATGTATTGCCAAAACAAGTGGCATGTGTTCTAAATGGCGAGTCCCATGGTGGAACGACGCATGCAGGAAAGCACGGACCACTCAGAACAAAGCATGGGCGTTGCTTCGCGATTCCCCTACAGCAGAAAACCTGGAAAATTTCAAGCGGGTCAAATCGCAGGCAAGGAGAACGCGCCGACAAGCTAGACGAGAGAGCTGGACAAAGTTTATATCGAGTATCAACTCGTACACAGACGAGGGAAAAGTGTGGAATAAGATAAAGAAAATTAAGGGCCAACAAACGTATTCTCTTCCACTAGTTAATAGCCTCGGGGAAAGCTTGGAGGATCAAGCCAACTTTCTTGGCACACATTTCGAACACATATCGAGCTCCTCACACTACTCCGAATCCTTCCAGAATTACAAGGCACGAATAGAAAAACAAAAGTTAGAAAGAAAATCTGCAAGAAATGAGGCATATAATGCACCATTCTGCTTAGCAGAACTGCGAACAGCACTCAGCTGCTGTAATACATCTACCCCGGGTTCTGACAACGTAATGTACGCGATGCTGAAGGAACTACCCTCCGAATCTAAAGAAACCCTCCTCTCTCTTTATAATCGCATATGGTTTTCGGGTGTGATCCCCTCCTCCTGGAAGGAGGTTGTTATAATTCAAATTTTGAAGCAGGGAAAAGATCCCTCTTTTGTATCAAGTTACAGACCTATAGCGTTAACAAGCTGCCTCTGCAAGCTATTTAAAAATGATTAATTGCCGCTTACTGCACTACTTAGAAACAAACAAATTGCTCGACCCATACCAATGTGGGTTTCGAGAGGGTACATCCACCACCGACCATCTGGTGCGTATTGAGGCACAGATCCGAGACGCTTTCGCCCACAAACAATACTTCCTCTCTGTGTTTCTCGATATCGAGAAGGCCTACGAGACAACATGGCGTTTCGGCATATTAAGAGACTTGTCTCACCTGGGTGTGCGCGGTAGAATGCTTTCCATAATCGAGAGTTACTTGTCCAATCGGAAATTCCGTGTCCGTGTGGGCAGTATTCTCTCCCAAACATTTGTGCAAGAAACGGGAGTACCGCAAGGTGGTGTACTTAGTTGTACACTTTTTATTATCAAAATGAATTCCTTGCACCTGTCCATCCCCCGCAACATGTTTTATTCCACATATGTAGATGACGTCCAGATTGGTTTTAAGTCATGCAACCTAGCAATGTGTGAGCGGCAGGTTCAGTTAGGTTTAAACAAGGTGTCCAAATGGGCAGAGGAAAACGGATTCCGGCTGAACCCAGAAAAAAGCACCTGTGTCTTGTTCTCCCGAAAGAGAGGCGTGCACTCAGAACCTGACATTGAACTGAACGGTCAACGTCTGTCTGTCAATGCGGAGCATAAATTCTTAGGCTTAATCTTGGACAACAAGTTGACCTTCGTACCGCACATCAAGTATTTAAAAACAAAATGTCTAAAAGCCATGAATGTTATAAAAGTGTTGTCACATAATACGTCGGGTAGTGACAAGCAATGTCTCATGAACCTGTATAGAAGCCTCATTTGCACCCGCTTAGATTATGGGGCCATTGTTTATCACTCTGCGACTCAAAGTGCGTGTAAGATGCTGGACCCCGTGCACCATTTGGGCATCCGCCTTTCTACGGGTGCTTTTCGCACCAGCCCCGTAGAAAGCCTTTACGTTGAGTCAAATGAGTGGTCGCTTCATCTGCAGAGAACTTACATGTCCTTTGTTTATTTTCTTAAGGTGAAAGCAGACAAGAAGCACCCCTCATACTCTACCATTATTGATTTGTCGAGCTCCATTCTGTTTCAAAACAGGCCTTCGATGAGGCAGCCCTTCTCAGTTCGCCTGAAGGGTCAAGCTGAGGACACTAGAGTGTCACTTGAACACAGTTTAATGGCTCCTGTAGCATACCCGCCACCGTGGCAGTGGCAGACTATAGATTGCGATGTGTCTTTCCTAGAAGTTACTAAACATGCGCCTATTGCCCATATTTGAACATACTTCCTGGAACTTCAACACAAATACACACGTCCTGAGTTCTTTACAGATGCCTCTAAGTCCAACTCCTCTGTGTCCTACGCTGCTGTTGGCCCTTCCTTTTCGGATGCTGGCCCTCTACATCCAGGCACAAGTATTTTCACAGCGGAAGCCTACGCGATACTTGGGGCAGCTAAGCACATCAAACAATTACAAATACAAAAAGCAGTAATTTATACAGACTCCCTCAGTGTGGTAACGGCTCTGCACAGTCTTAAAAAACAAAAAAACCCTGTCCTCGTTTCACTGTACTCTATTTTATGCACACTCTACACACTCAACCAACGTGTTGTAGTGTGCTGGGTGCCAGGGCACCGAGAGATTCAAGGCAACGTGATGGCGGATCAGCTTGCTGCATCCGTCCACGAAATCAGGGCCACTACACCCTTATCGATCCCGCCGCTTGATCTCAAGCTGTCTCTCAAACGAAAGCTCAGGGACTACTGGCAGAGCAAGTGGGATAGACACACACAAAACAAGCTACACGTTATCAAGCCACACCTTGGCCATTGGCTACCAGTATCAAAATCGCGTCTAACAGAGGTAACATTAACAAGACTCAGGATAGGACACACATACACGACACACACACATCTTTTGTCCGGTGGCGATCCACCATTGTGTGATAAATGTGGTGAGGCATTAACAGTTCTTCACGTTTTAATCCAATGTAAACAATTAGACACTCTAAGAAGACAACACTTTCCATTACCCTACCGACAACATATACCATTACACCCCGCAATGTTTGTCGGTAGGAAACCACTTTTCACCCATAAATCATTGCTAGCTTTTTTAAGAGATGTCGGTTTTTATCATGTAATATACCCAGGCATTGTGTAGCGTGACCTCTCAAGAGAGGTTGCTGCTGCAGTGACTATATTTAAAAGCACTTGCCTCGCAGCCCTTGGACACAAGGGCGCTGATGAGGCACTTGTTCCAGCGCCAAATATTTTACATGCTTTTATTATCAAAAACTTTGTCACCCTTTTTACTATGCATATTACGCCACTGCCATGATCTTAATACTTATGTTTTTACCCGCATTATCGCGAGGAATTTTAAGGCCCCTATACAGCCACGCAACATATCATTGTCCGCATCTCTACTCATCGAAATGGCGCTCTTTGGCCATCAATTGGCCCTTGCGCCACAAAGCACCACACATCATCATCACCACCACTTGTGAGGAACTGGTTTATTCGGCCAGGCTCGAGCTAAATCGCGCTGGTGATGATATTTTTTAGATGAAGAAGGTGTACAGGTGACGATGATTACAAAGAGAATAAAGAGTCATTCGCTTGTCGCGCTCACAATATATATATATATATATATATATATATATATATATATATATAGGCAGGCATGGTGGTTGAGTGGCCGTAGCGTTGCATATAGTCAAGTAGATCCTCCGTGAGCGGTTACAACGTGGTTTATTACAACGTTTCGGTCTTGAGTCTGGGCTTCTTCATCCCGATGAAGGCCAGACTCTAGGCCGAAACGTCGAAATAAACCACGTTGTGACCGCTCACCGAGGATCTACTTGAATATATATATATGTATATATATAATATATGTGTGTGTGTGTGTGTGTGTAATAGTTGGTTCATATTCGCTATTTAGCTTGTTTTTTTATAATATTGATTAAAATACTTCTTGCACGTCAAATTGGGTAAAAACATTTGTTATTTGGATGAACAAATCATGTTAGGCAACTGTTCCTCTAACCAGGCACGATGAAATGTGGACTGTACCCGCTCCTAGAACACTTTATGATGAACCATCTTCATACTGCTAGGTATGGTCTCGGCTAATTTGATCAAAACTTGACAATTTTGGTCCTTCGTGGGATGAAAACTATATCATCAAACGTTCAAGCTCCGGCATTTTCAGGAATAGCACATTCCCCCAATTTTCATTTCTATTTTCGTCAAGCACAGCGTTTGATTTTCGTGCTATTTCCTGAATCATGACAGCGTGGAGCAGTTATTCTGTATTGTTCAGTATTTTCTTAGATAATTTTTGTTAATGACTGCAATGACGCCTCGTTCAATATCTTTTTACTTCTTAGGCATCACGCCCCGCCGCGGTGGTTGAGTGGCTAAGATACTCGGCTGCTGACCCTGAGGTCCCGGGTTCGAATCCCGGCTGCGGAGGCTGCATTTTCGATGGAGGCGGAAATGTTGTAGGCCCGTGTGCTCAGCTTTGGGTGCACTTTAAAAATCCGAGATGGTCGAAATTTCCGGAGCCCTCCACTACGGCGTCTCTCATATTCACATGGTGGTTTTAGAACGTTAAACACCACATATCAATCAATCAACTTCTTAGGCATCACTGGCCCTGCCATTGCTATTTTTTAAATTTTAAACGGGATCGGGAGCTCGTCAAGCTGCTCAAGCTCTCAGTCCCATGCTCCACCTGCCAAGGCAATCAAAGATTGATTGACTGGTCGGAAGCTAGCTGTCCTAAGTGGATATTGAGCCATGGTTCTCAGTCCTGACAATGTGGCTCAGTGTTCTTATATATACATGTCCAGTAACATAACCAGTTGTTAAAAAAAAACAGTGCGCGAATTCAGTGGTGTCAGCTTTTAAAATGCGACTATCATTATGACGATTCGACTAAAAGCGTCGCTGGCGTTAGAAAACCCTATGAACGACATAATGGGCTGGTTTACAAGAAATTTATTCTGAAGCCTGCAAGCTATTTCACTCTGCTGAAAACGGGCCAAGTGTCAACATGCGCTTACAGTAATGCGGTACATTTATAATTGTTTGGTAGCCCACATGAAGAGGCATAATCTTGTAATATAG
This sequence comes from Rhipicephalus microplus, assembly GCF_013339725.1. Classification (NCBI taxonomy): domain Eukaryota; kingdom Metazoa; phylum Arthropoda; class Arachnida; order Ixodida; family Ixodidae; genus Rhipicephalus; species Rhipicephalus microplus. The sequence goes on from NW_023612932.1 coordinate 20,288, forward strand.
TTTGGAGCATCAAACATCGGCATTAGATAATCATCGTTGAACCCTCACAGCAACAATAACTGTGAGATTGTTCTTTACCTGTCACGGCCGTTTATATGATTTGCGCAGATGTCCCTCAGACACTGGTATGGTGTCCCAGCGGTAGTGGGATCGTTCACGAATCCAAACTCATTGTGTTAGTAAGTGCTGAGATCAGTCTAGTTATACTCATTCTACGCTTATGATGGTGGTTGCGGACTTCATTATTTGCGGCAGATTGCTGGGCTGGGCTCCCACTTAGAAGCTAACGGAGAGACGGTGTCTCCTGTCAGCTTCCTTGGCCTGCTGGATCACGAAGAGTTGCTTGTCCAGGCCTGAACTTAGCAGCGCAGTCATTCAACGCACTTGAAGGTCTTCTTCGGAGGCCGCGACTTTACAATTTCTGATTAATTCTGGGCATTTCCGTAGCATATAGTCAAGAGCAGCACTGGTAGTACAGTACTGGCGTAGATTAGAGCTATAGGCGTTGGTATGTACGTCGTGCATGATGACTGGGTTCGTATAAGAGCGTGTTTGTAGCTGCCGCCATAGAATGGACCGGCCTAATTTAGCTTGGGGGGAGGAGGAGGGTGCTGCCGCCTTTGCAGTCGATAGTGTTGACTTTTGGATTTGGGTGCACGTTAAAGAACCCCAGGTGGTCGAAATTTCCGGAGCCCTCCACTACGGCGTCTCTCATAATCATATGGTGGTTTTGGGACGTTAAACCCCACATATCAATCAAGTGTTGACTTTTGTCACAAAATTTAGTGAGCCGGTTGTCCCATAACCACACCAGCGCAGAAAAGTCTGTTCTAAAAACAAAAATTACACGACACAACGAAACAAACACTCAGGGCAAGCGCTATACTAAAGAAATGCATTTTCACAAAATAAAATTTACGTAATCTACGTGAAAAAAATTTACTTTATTGCGAATTAACAGAAGCTCATCACTTTGGTATCACGGACGTCCTTCACAACAAAGACAAAATTATTCTTTCCACTATACTATTTTTGTAAACGACAAAAAAATATCCTAATAACTCATTAGCATTCAAAGAGTCAATCGCTCGTCACATGAAGTTGTGCTTCAGTACCACGTTCATCCAGTAAAACTCATGAATCACAACGGCCGAATATGTACTATATCTGTTCTATACCAAACGTTTTCTGAATTTTTGAAACTCCTGAAGGAATTAATTGACGGTTGCTCAGAAGAGATGCAATAGTGTCACTCCTTGCTTTTGTCGCTAATAACTATGATGAACCTGCATCACATGCTCGGTATATCACCTGCATTTTTGGTGTGACTGATTACTTAATTAGTTCTGAATGGCTGGTCGTGTGTTTGTGTGCATCATGAATTCTGCGAAGTCTGCAATGCAAACATCATGAAGCACTGATGAGGTCTGTTGGGGTCGTTTATATGTGAATATAGCCGCAAATACTAGCATAATCAGGGGAATAAGTGGCTATATTGGCTTCACTTTAATGGTTTTTGGCAGTGCTGGGAATAAATATTTTGGCCAAAATTTAGTGGCACAATATCTACCGTATTCTTATCGTATCGTTAGCTTTTTGTAAAATCTTAACATACTGAAGTTGTGAACTCACTATTGATAGGATATCAGCATCTATCTTATTAATAAATCAAACAAGTTTGACTTTCTTGAATACTGGTGTTAGCTGATAACCAAGCGATAGAGTAGTGGTAAAATGAAGAGCATGTGTAAAGATTTACGTTCATGGTAGTATCTAGTTGAACCCCCAACGGTGTCGCGGTACATAAGCTGCGTGTGAATGATGAAGACAGCACTCGACATGAAAGATAGAGAACTAATGATATTGTTAAATTTCTTTCCTAAATGCAGCAATATACTACAGTCAAATCATTTTATTAACAAAGCTCCGATTTCGCAGGCAACGCGAGCGAGAGCTGCCGTTCACAAAATTATTGCCAGTCCTGCCTTGTGCTCTAGATAGAAAAGTCATTCATAGCGCAACTTACAGTCTCTGCTAGTTGCGGGAGTTAGCGTCCATGTTCCCCCAAAAAATATCTGCCGCCTTCCAAACCTTCCTCCTCATCGTTATAATCAGCCTGACTACGTCCACTGCAGGACAAAGGCCTCTCCCATGTTCCGCCAGTTAACCCGGTGCTGTGCTTGCTGCGGCCAATTTATACCCGCAAACTTCTTAATCTCATCTGCAGACCTGACCTTCTGTCTCCCCCTAACCCGCTTGCCTTCCCTGGGAATCCAGTCAGTTATCCTTAATGACCAGAAGCTATCCTGTCTACGCGCTACATGCCCGGCCCATGTCCATTTCTTCTTCTTGATTTCAGCTATGATATCCTTAACCCCCATTTGTTCCCTAATCCACTCTGCTCTCTTCTTGTCTCTTAAGGTTACACCTACCATTTTTGTTTCCATTGCTCGCTGCTTCGTCCTCAATTTAAGCTGAACCCTCTTTGTAAGTATCCAGGTTTCTGCTCCGTAGATACGTACCGGCAAGATACAGCTGTTATATACCTTCCTCTTGAGGGATAATGGCAATCTACATGTCATAATTTGAGAGTGCTTGCCAAATGTGCTCCAACCCATTGTTATTCTTCTAGTTACTTCAATCTCGTGGTTTGGCTCCGCGGCTATTACCTGCCCTAAGTAGACATAGTCTTTTACAACTTGAAGTGCACTATTACCTATCTCGAAGCGCTGCTCTTTTCCGAGGTTGTTGTACATTACCTTCGTTTCCGCAGATTAACTTTAAGACCCACCTTTCTGCTCTCCCTGTCCAACTCTGTAATCATGAGTTGCAATTCGTCCCCTGAGTTACTCAGCAATGCAATGTCATCGGTGAAGCGCAGGTTACTAAGGTACTCTCCATTAACTCTTATCCCTAACTGTTCCCATTCTAGGCTTCTGAAAATCTCCTGTAAGCACGTGGTAAATAGCATTGGGGAGATTGTGCCCCCCCTGCCTCACACCATTCTTGATTGGTATTCTGTTGCTTTCTTTATGAAGCACTATGGTAGCAGTTGATCCCATGTAGATTTCTTCCAGGATATTTATATATACTTCATTGACGCCATGATTCCGCAGTGTCTGCATGACGGCTGATATTTCTACTGAATCAAACGCCTTCTCGTAATCTATGAAGGCTATGTATAGTGGTTGGTTATATTCTGAGCATTTTTCTATTACCTCATTGATAGTATGAATGTGGTCGATTGTTGAGCAGCCTGCTTGAAATCCTGCTTGTTCCTTTGGTTGATTGAATTCTATTGTTTTCTTTACTCGGTTAGGAATTACCTTTGTAAATAGCTTGTATGCTACAGAGAGCAAGCTGATCGGCCAGTCATTCCTCAAGTCCTTGTCATGTCCTTTCTTATATATTAAGATGATGTTAGTGTTCTTCCAAGACTCTGGTGCTCTTCTTGTCAGGAGACGTCTTGTAAACAGGGTGGCTACTTTTTCTACCACAATCTGTCCTCCATCTTTCAGCATATCTGATGTTACCTGATCATCACCAGCAGCTTTGTCTCTTTGCATGCTCTCCAGAGCTTTTCTGACTTCTTTTATCATTACTGGGGGGGGGGGGGTGATCTGGGTTACTGCTAGCTCTCATAGTATTAAAGTCGTGGTTGTCCCAGCTACTGTACAGATCTTTGTAAAACTCCTCCGCTATTTTAACTATCCTATCCATATTGGTAGTTGTTTTGCTTTATTTGTCCCTTAGTGCATACATCCGATTTTTGCCTATCCCAAGTTTCCTCTTCACTGCTTTGACGCTTTCTCCATTTTTCAGAGCGTGTTCAATTCTCTCCATGTTATACCTTCTTACATCGCATACCTTACGCCTCTTAATCAACTTTGAAAGCTCTGCCAGTTCTACTTTGTCTGTTGTACTTGAGACTTTCATGATTTGACGCTTCTTAATGAGATTCTTCGTTTCTTTAGAAAGCTTGCCAGTGCCCTGTCTAACAACCCTGCCTCCAACTTCCACTGCACACTCCGTAATGATACTCGTCAGATTACCATTCATTTTAGCTACGCTACGGTCGGTTTTCTCACTAAGAGCCGAGTACTTGTTCTGAAGCGAAACTCTGAATTCCAGTACTTTCCCTCTCAGTGCTATCTCATTTATTGGCTTCTTGCGTATCAATTTATGTCGTTCCTTTTTCAAGTCTAGGCGAATTCGAGATTGTACATTCAATGGTCACTGCATCGTACCTTGCCAACCACTTCCACATCTTGCACGATGACTGGGTGTTCACTCATTATAAAGTCTATTTCGTTCTTATTTTCGCCATAAGGGCTCCTTCTAGTCCCCTTGCGGGTTCCTCGTTTTCGGTAGAAGGTATTCAAAATCCGTAATTTATTGCGTTTTGTGAATTCTACTAGTAGCTCTCATCTGGTGTTTCTAGTACCGATGCCATAATCTTCTACTGCGTGGTCTCCAGCCTACTTCTTCCCTACCTTTGTATTAAAGTCTCCCATCAGTATAGTATACTGCCCATTCCACGTCTTCATAGAAGCTTTCAATTGAAGCGTCAACATGGCTGGATGTAGGCGTGTAAGCCTGTACCACCTTCATCTTGTATCTTTTATTCAGTTTAGTGACGATACCTACCACGCTTTCATTAATGCTATAGTATTCTATGTTGCCAGCTATGTTTCTGTGGATTAGGAGCCCCACTCCCAGTTTTCTTCTGTCAGCCAAGCCCCTATAGCAAAGAACGTACCCATACTTCAGTACCGTATAAGCCTCATCTGTTCTCCTAACCTCACTGAGCCCTTTTATATTCCATTTAACACCCTCTAGCTCCTCGAATAGTACAGCTAGACTTCCCTCACTAGATAATGATCTAGCGTTAAACGTTGCCAAGTTCAGGTTCCAATGGCGGCCTGTCCGAATCCAGAGATTCTTAGCACCCTCTGCTGCGTTGCAGATCTGACCACCGCCATGGTCAGTTGCTTCGCAGGTGCTGGGGTCTGAGGGCCGTGAGTTATTTGACGTATGCATGTGGGAGGTAGTGGCCAGATACTGCACTAGGGTGGCCAATCCTTCTCTGGTGAGGGAGTGCGTTCCCGGCGGTAGTTACCGGTGAAGCCGCACCCCAGACCTCTTAATGCAGTTCCATCAACACGCGGTTTTTTTTAAAATTCGGTTGAGAACTGCGCGGCACCGGGATTTGAACCACGGACCTCTTGCATGCGAGGCGGATGCTGTAACCACTACGCCATCGCCGCACGCATATATATATATATATATATATATATATATATATATATATATATATATATATATATATATATATATATTGTCGCAACGTGAAAATAACAGGACACGGGATGCCGGTGCGACCAGGAAAAACAAGGTCTGTATTAACAGAACAAAGTAGCAGCCGCTTCGACGTCGTCTTTCTCGGAGCAAGCATGGGTGCTGTAGACATAGTAGACATCGTGATATTAAAAACAATTGATAATATAGTCAACTGAATTTTCTACGTGGTAGTAGAATACTTCTTCCCAATTTGGCTGTTTTGTTTGTTTTTGCAAAGTTTTTCAAAACGTATTGTTTTCTCCACGCAATATTGTACAATAATAAGCGTCATGCAATTTAAAATGTCATTTTTAACTTTAATATAACCAATAAATTCTGGGGGAATTCAGAAAATGCACATAAATCAGTAAGAAGGGCCTTCACGCGGTAAATACTGGCAATATATTGCAGTCAGATCATTGCTTAATGCTGTGTACCTAGGGGGGCGTGATAATCGCTTCATGCATTTTTCATTAAACTGTGTATGATTGTTTATTATGCACAATTTACGTATTTTGGAAGCTCTTTGTGGTGATATTAAAAGCTCTGAAGCAACCTTTGCGCAAGAAGCCAAATAAAGAAAAGTGCTACAGTTTTTCTCAAAGCGCGGTAGCTTGACAGTGTGCTCAAAAAAGCGGCGCTTTGCTAACGTGTCGTATGCATGTTTTATAGGACCTCGTCGATCTTGGCGCTTTTGTGTCGCGCGCGTTGTCGTTATTCATCTCTGTCGGTCCAAAGAACAGCTCAGCCGCATTCTTATCAAATAAAATCTATAGTGGTGCAAGTGATCTCCAGCTTTTCTGGATGTCTGTTCCGTGGGGTCCTATTGAGGAGGACACACGTGGGTGTGTACTTTCATGGTGTGAAGCCGAAAGTCAAAGTACGTCAACAAATACGGTGGTCTGTCCATCCGTCTGTCCGTCCATTCGTCCGTCCGCCCACCTGTCTGTCTGTCTGTCTGTCTGTCTGTCTGTCTGTCTGTCTGTCTGTCTGTCTGGTCTAGTCTGCCTGCCTGCTTGCCTGCCTGCCTGCCTGCCTGCCTGCCTGCCTGCCTGCCTGCCTGCCTGTCTGTCTGTCTGTCTGTCTGTCTGTCTGTCTGTCTGTCTGTCTGTCTGTCTGTCTGGCTTGGCCTGCCTGCCTGCCTGCCTGCCTGCTGGCCTGCCTGCCTGCTTGCCTGCCTGTCTGCTTGTCTGTCTGTCTGTCTGTCTGTCTGTCTGTCTGTCTGTCTGTCTGTCTGTCTGTCTGTCTGTCTGTCTGTCTCGACGTAACTTTAAGACTTAACGCAGGGTCAAGCGAGTACAGTCGGACATGCTCGAGGTGCGGCTGATTCCATTGCGACGAGGCGTGTTGACGAGCGAGCCAGCGTATAGGCCCGGTCGTCACCTATGACGTTTCGGAGAGCGCCGCCTCCATGCAGCGTGGCCTCTTCTGCGTGTGCGCTTATCAGACTCGTGATTCGGGAAAACACAAAGGTCACTTTCCCTCGCTGCCACGGCCGCGTTTACGAAAGGAGCACGCTGCTTCCTTACGAAGATGTAAGAGTTGGGACAGCTCGCGCTTGTCCTTTTATTACAGCTGCGTTTGTTTTCTGCACCTTTCTTTCTGTTTAAACAGCGCTCTTTCAGTATCGAGCTGTGACAGTTGTCAGTCCTCTCTCGTCTTGTGTACGCTCACTTCGTTGCGTGCTTTCTGCTTGAGGTGCGCGCTGCAAGTTTCGAGGTGCTGCCGCTTGCCGTTCTTCGCACGACTTTGCCCTTTGTTGCTCTAGCATTCATTCCTTCGGCCTTCTGGCCATATAATGCACAATAAACTCTCAAGTAATTCTGTGAAGCCACATTTCACATTTGTATAATACCGATTCCTGAAAAGAGGAATCAGCCGCGTCTTTTTTTTCTGCCCTTTACCGCAGTAGCTCTTCTGTAAAACTCGACAGAGCACCTGTGCGACAGAAATGGAGGAATTCTCATTGCACACCACACTAGTCCGCTAAAAGGAACTAGGGCACAAATGGAGGGCAAAAAAAAACAATTATTGGCCCCGTGTTTCGAATTCTTCTTTTGCCATTTGTAGAGAGTGCCTGGTCGGTGATTCAGCGCTTGCCAGTTCAGGATCATGGAGATTTTTTTTCCACCACACATGGCAAACCACGACCGTCACAGCCTGGCTTCCTACATATAGAGCACACGTACACGTTGTACGTACAAGTGTCAAGTGCACTCAAAATAATTATGAACGGTTGTCAGCTTCTTGTTTGAGTGTGATGTGTAAAGTACCAACTAAGTTTCATTAAGCACCACCAAATCGTGTCAGTATAGCACTATGCGCTTTTGGCAAAGAGGGTTGGATGATCGTATCAAAGAACGTAATAACCTAGGCCTCACCATATGCAAATAAAGAACTGTTACTTATAAAGTTAAAAACCTGGGACAATATTTGTTTAGCTTGTCAATTATTCACTGGGCGCGAGAGATCAACACGGGTCGAAAAGTTGATATTTTAGATTTAATTGTTTATTTTATACATTGTGCACATACCTCCAGGTAGTCAAATAGTGAACTTCGTTTTTTTTATTAACTTCATAGTTTAGGAGAAAAAAATATTGAACCCATTTCGTACACAGAGACCAATTTTGTCGCTTGTCATTTTCTAAAGTTAACAATGTTATAAAAATGCAACTATTAGCCTGATGAAGACAATTTTTTCTAGTAAATGTACGCGTAATGAAGAGTGAAGCAGCATTGTTTGAAGCTTGTATGCTGAAATAAAATGTTTCTCAAAAATGTCTGAGCAGGTGACATTTTTGAAAGTTGCACGATGTTCGATTTTTTTCTTCTAAGCTAAATTAGATCGTGTTTCATTACTTGGTGACCTATTAGAACATAATATTTACAATATTTCCTGTCAGTACCGTTGCTGATCCTCAAACACATGATGTTATAGCCTCAAACTTCAAATTTGTTGACCGTAAAGCCTATTGAAAAACCAATAATTAAAAGAACCTCATCTTCGATTCACTTGAAAGTTTCATAAAACGTTCCTCACAGATGATATAAAAAGAATATTAAAAAACATATTGCGTTGTTTTATTTGCAGCGACAATAATACGCGTGGAAGTTCCTGCTTTTCGAGCATGCATTTAGGCAATAAACGCATAGAAAATCGGGCTAAAGAAAGTGGGCTTGAGCTTCTGAGTCATCCGAACAGGACAGTACTTTCAAAGGAAAAGCAGGTTTAGCACATTGAGGAATAAATTTCTCTAAAGGCGCATTTCTGGTGCGCTTTGCTCAGATTTATAGCCGGATGAGCAGTACATAATCACACACTCTAAGGCATCCGTACAACTTGCAGACAACGCAATGAATTAAAATGCTCTTACACCAGCGTAGGATCACAAAAGATAGTACAGGAGCGCTTGGAATGACTTACTCCCATGTGTCTCTTAAGCTGAGGAATGCATTGATCAAAACCCATGGTGTGCTAAAAACGCTGCATTTTTTTCCAGATGACTTCCAGCAGTGCTTGGCACTAACAAAACACGACCATAATTTGGATCGTTATGTGAGGGTGACTGAACGCACTAAAAACATAGGCCTGCTACACGTGGCAAAAATACGCACTAAAGCAATCTTAAACTAACGAATGGTCTCTAGGTACTTTCCACTTTCATAGAGCATTTTGGCATTCTTCAGTGATATGGACTTACACACCATCATTTCAGATGCCGGCTTAATCACTCCCAAGCTTGCCCCTCTCAGGTGGGAGAGTGAAGTTTCGTGCTTTATTAGGCTTTACTGAATTATGTTCAGTTAAATTTAGAGATTTCTTACCATATCCTACAAATACAACCCTATGATATCATATTTTGCCTACAAGAGGGGGCGCGCATGAAACTGTCTAGCAGGCAACCAGTGAAGGAAACGCTAAATCGTTCTCTCGCGAGCCTATTCACATTTAAGTGTACTGAACCAAAAAGTTAAAAGCAGATGACTGTAATAGCTGCCGCATGTAACCAAGGTAAGCAACTGAGGTGCCAATAACTCAGGGGACTCAAGCCTTGGCTCAAAACGACCGATCGAGGTATTTTAGACGGGCGCGCTTAAAACGGTCATTCCCATTTACCAAATCTGCTCCTCATCTGTAAGTATGGTGCTGTTAAAACGACTCAGAAGCTCAAGCCCGCTTTTTTAGCCTGATTTCTCATGAGTTTATTGTCGCTGTAATATTGTCGCTGCAAATAAAATAATGAAATAAGTTTTTCAATATTATTTTTTATCCTCTGTGAAAAACGTTTTCTGAGGTTTTAAGAAAAATCGAAGATGGTTTCTTTTAAATACTTATTTTTCACTAGGCTTTACTGTCGACGAATTAGAAAATTGGTAGCCATTTGTAAAATTAGCAATTGTATTGACAGGAAATATTGTAAACTTTATGTTATAATAGGTCACCAAGTTATGAAACGCTACCTGATTTAGCTTAGGAGAAAAAAGTCTAAAATCAAGCAACTTTCAAACATTGTCACCTGTTCAGACATTTTTCAGAAACATTTTTCTTCACCATAAAAGCTTCAAACAGTGCTGCTTCATTTTTTATTACTTGTAAATTTACTACGAAAAATCGTCTTCATTAAGCTAATAGTTGTGTTTTTATATTGTCATTAACTTTGAAAAATAACAAGGAACGAAATTGGTCCCTGTGTACAATATGAGTTCAATATTTTTGTCTTCTAAACTATGCAGTTAATGAAAAAAATCGAAGTTCATTTTCAGGCTACTGGGTGCTATGTGCACAAAATATAAAATAAACAATCAAATCTAAAATACCAACTCTTCGACACATGTCGATCTCTCGTGGACTCACCACATCCGGAGTCCTGCATCCTGAGTGTCAAGGAAAACTTGGCTCAGATAAAAAGCTTTGATCTCACACCTCCGTTTTGAATGCATACAGAAAGAAATGAAGTGTGACATCATTTTGATGGAGCTCTTATACATCAAGTTTATTCTTCGCGGTGGACATAAAATACAACCGCAGAGTCATAAAGGCAACTGTATGCAGGTGGAAAAGTTACGAGGCTGAATAAATAATCTATCGGATTATTTTTTTTTTCACGCGATCACAAGCACGGTGCCTCAGTGTTTTACCTGTACAAAGTTATTTATTCCTATATGTTGTATCTATTGTTATGAAGGTGTGATGTGCTTTATTTCTTCAGCTATTGTATGTGTAGGCTGCTATGTGCAACTGCCGGCATTTTAACACAAATATGAAATTCTTGTTTCGGTAAATAAGGGAAACTAACACAGGCTTTTGAGTTTCACACCATGATCCACATCCACTTTTGTGCGTATTTAGAAAGCGGTGAAAATTGAATCTCAACTGCCTTTTCCAAATTGTTCAAGCGCTCATACTCCTCTCTACCTATTTGTTGAAGCATAGAGAATCTCTACACGAATTAAGTGCACAACATACAAGTTTTGAGTAAAAAATTAGTATTCTGGCAAAACAACTTAGGTACATAAAGGACATTCGTCATGGGCGCACGTGGGTGCTCCAGATATCAGTTCTCAAAAGAGCTTACAAGCTCCTATGGCAACACTCGCTTCCAGGGGATTTCGATTAATACCGAACCGTCCCTCAATTTAGTTCCAAATATCTGCTTTATAAGAACTGACCTGAGTGCCTTGGTAACGGAGCTTAGTGAACTTGAGAATAGTTCCACGTAATAATGTTTTCACCGGCGTGTGCCTATAATCCTTCGCATGACCGAATTACTCTGCAGCCCGGTCACTACGGTAAGTCGACTGACATATTAAGCTGCGTTTACAATATGTGGCTTCTTGCCGTGATATTTCTGAAAGAAAACGAAATCTTTTTCCTCGGCTATAATGCTTTTAAAATGACAGACATGAGTGTATTCAGAGCATACTTCACTATATTGTTGAATACAAGCTGAAATATGAACGATGAAATATTTAGTGTTTCTAAAACTAAATGCTATTGAATAAGGGATTGTTTATTCACCCCGTCCTCCTAAATTGATTCTTGGAAGAAATTTTTAAAAACAACCAAATCGACAAAGCTTAAAATTACCACCCGAAATTTCTAGGTTAGGGAAAAGTGAGCATGAAAATCACTTGTGCAACTAAGAAAGTGATGAATCGAAATTCATAAAGTAGAAACGTTCATTTCAGAAAGCTGCCATTAGTTAATGTTTTTCAAATGTGGGGATGAATAGTTTGCGAGTAAAAGAAAGCACTTTGCTCGCCGAAACACAAATAGTGGTTGTGCTTAATCTTTAGGAATTTACTTCCCTTACTTCTGATAAAAAATACGAGAACACGCATTTTAATCACATGCGTTTTAATCAACCAAAAAAGACGAACGTGGCACCTTAACTTTTGTAGTGCTAGCTTGGCTGCACAGATTTTACTTCGCGCGGGTTTTCTAGCTCACCTAATGTCCCGTTTGTGTTTATAGATTAAAATATGTGATTTTAAGTGTTAAAATACAGCACATTTCTTTCTTTTCTGTGTAAACATCGATACCGCATGATAGGCATAATTTCTTAAAGTACAATCAGTCGCCACTATTCTACTTGCCCTCATCTGTTTTTCAAGCTCGAGAGAGCTGTCATTTATTGCTTGCTAAGGAAAGGATTCGGGTATTTCACGTTTGCATTCGTAAACACTCTCAAAGAACCAGATGATTTCTTTTTTCTCTGAGGAGTCTTTGTAAACTGTTTCAGCAACAGAATCTATCACGGTTTTTTTTTTTCTCGAATACCTGAACTCTTGCCTTTACTCTCTTACCCCTGGCGTTGCTCAAGCCTCCGTTCTGGTTCCTCTACTCTTCTTTTGTATTCGTCAGTGACATCCCTGAAAACCAAAAAAGATATATGTAGTACTATTTAGTTACCACCAGTAATCATCTCAAGCTCTAACGGGAATATAACCTCCTCTTTTCTAATCTATGATATTCAAAGCGTACCTCACTCTACAATTACACCATAGTTTGAGTTTACGCCATACGTACATGAGACACTTTACTTTTTTAGGTGTTTTATTCAGTCATGTCTTAATAACTTTCACAACTAAAGTGCACGTTAAAAAATACCAGGAAACACAATTTTCGGGAGCCCTACACTGCAGCGTCCTTTCTTTCATACCGTGATTTTGGAAAGTCAAACCCCAGCAATGAATAAAACTGTCATATCATGATTTATTGGGAAAGCAGTGACGACTGGCAGTCAGTGTAGCGCCGGTCTGACAGGAACGAAGATCTCGAGTGCAGCAGCAGACACCCGAGCAAGTCTTCTTTTTCGTCTTGACTGAAATTGTATTGACCCAATCAGTGAAATTTCATAACATGTTCAATGGCCCTCTTTTGCCATGCCTGGTGTTTGCGCTATATTAAACACCAAATATTATCCACATGAATGGCATGTAACAAATTAATAAGCGTTAATGGATGAAGCAGGACTGGATGGTTTATAAAAAGATATCTACTACAACCACGTGTATTTTTTTTTCATTTCATGCATTCATAAATATTTCTTTGGCATCGACACTTTCGGAAACTGACGTTCTTTATTCATTCCACTAGCTTGAAATTATTGGTGAATTCGAACTAACGAGGTGATAGTAGAGACGCCTTCTTGGTAATATTTGCCGACTTTCATGTGCCACAACCACGATAAGGTTTCTCGATAAATCGTGCAGTAGAACAACCGCTCAAGAAAGATTTTGAGTTTGTCATGAAACACGAAAACATCAGAAAAATTTCCACAACTGGCAATATTGCTCTGCAATGACTTTCTCTTGGCTTTTCACTATAGACGTTTATTTAAAAATTCAGTTTTTTCTCCACACTTTCCCCAATTTTTAAGGGCTCCAGGGAAAACTGATTTGCCAAACAAAGTACGATTGTATGTACACAGCGTGGTTAACTCGGCCCTTCGACTGCGTGCGTGGAACTTTTTGGAATAACACAGTCGTGCACATTGAGCTACGCGTTCAATGCAGCCTACGCAGGACGGTAGCTGAAATGGGGGGAATCGCGCATTTTTCATTTTTGTCTGGTAACATCTTAATTTGAATTGAACGAGATACTTGTATAACTGCGCTAATATCTTGCGGAGTCATCACATTCGTGATTTGTTAATTTTGTTTTAATGATTACAAAACTGCCGTACACCGGCACCATTTCACCTTATCGGCAAAGCATGTTTCGTTTCTCATAGCGTTTTCAGTCATATCTCATATCTCCGAAACACATGCTGTCTCACTAAAATCGAATTTGACAGTCTTTTTCGTGATACCAATTAAATTGTACCATTAACAGTAAAAAACAAGGAACATGTTCTTTGTCGTCACTCAATAGGAAGGGCAGAATATGTTCAAAGTGTGCCACTCGATTGTTAGCAACCCAATCAAACGTTTGAAGGGTGTATCGGAATTATTGTTTTAGTGTCAACAAAAACCATGATGGTGGGGAACTTTCTATGTTTCTTTTTTCATACACGGCATTTAGCAAAACTGATTTAACCCATGAACGCATTACACATTTCGCACGAGTGTCACGGATAATGCATTCTTAGCTTTTGGTAAATTTTTGTGTGAATTAAAATTTTGCCTCTTTGTTCTTCAATAAGGTCATCAAAGTGCTGGCGTGCGTAATTTGCCGCGTTGCCTGTGACCCGCCCCCCCCCCCCCCCCAGACTGCACCTTTGCTCCACGTCACCAGGAAAAGGTTGGCTTGTGGATGCTTGGTGTTCTTCCTCTTGTTTTTAGGGGCGTAGTTCCCATGGTTGAGGCTTGTCTGTTGGCGTTGGCGTCGGCGTTGGCGTTGTGTGCCATACCCGCCGCTGACGATTACGATGACGATTAATTTAATGACGATGAAAGAGAAGCACGTTAAGGACCACACATACTTTTTCTGCCATCATGGCTTAGCCCATGCAAGGCACTCACTATACGTCGTGACGGTCGTAAATACGCTCGTGACGACAATGAACGGGATTCTTCCAGACCACACATATCCCTCTGCCATCACGCACAGTTGACAAAAGGTACCTATTATTCGCCATGACGAAGACGGTGAGGCTGATGACAATGAAGATAACGGAAAATGAGACATTTGCACAATATATGACGTCTTGGTATGCTCTACGATGTATTTTGTACCACTGGAAACGACAAATAACCACCAGAAATACGTGCCCAGAACTCGTCTTCGCAAAGTTCAGGCTGCATTTAATGCCACAAAGGAGCAAAAATGAAGTATAAACAAAATTCACAACTCAACAATACCTGCGTGTTACGACCAATAAACATTGTACACCACTTGGCACTCATTTACATGCAGAAGTGGTTAATGTCGCGGGTAATATACGGTAGCACCGACAGATCCCACTGCTTCGCTCACTCATCTTCATTCACTCCCTGGATACGCCATGATTCCCTCCTTGCGAGTAAACCAGGATGGCTTTCAGTTCTGCCCTAATAGAGTAGATTTATACAGTGCTCAAAACTTTCACCATTTGCTTAAAGACATGTTTGATTCTTCTGCATTATTGATGGGTATAACACGAAAATGAAACTTATCTTCACAGATGCAGTTGATTGTTTATTGTACATCGATTTACGAGAGCTGGAATAATGACGGTTGCTGTTTGGTAGATGTAACATCAATTTTGTGGCGATTCATTCACGTTGACATCTTGTGGCACTTCTCCAGACGACAAACATCCATAATCACAATTAAACATTTGTGGTAGCATAAGTACGTGGGATACACATACACCACCATAACACTTCATATGGTGGATCTCACGCAAGCATGTCTTTGGCAAACAATGTTACTTGATATAAGCTCATTGAGAGTACCCTAATTTGATCAAAAAAAAAACGCCAAAGTAGGCGCTTACCGTTAAATGGCAACTTGCGATTCTACTACACAGCGCTTCAGGAACGCTAGATGCAAAGCTCGAGAATGGAGCCGTGAACTGGGTTCACGCTGCGTGCCAGAAAGAGAATGTACGGTTTTTTTTTTTTTCAGGTAACACAGCTGTTGTTGATGTTTGCTTACAACGTCAACGTCGCATTGATTGTTTATTTGTTTTTATCTATCCCCACTGAGTATCGGAAAAGGGGAACTTCAAACAAACCTAGCTGAAAATATTAGTTATAACCCGCTTTTTCTTCTTAATATTTATACACGTATCTCATTGGTAGTGAAAATTTTCTGAGTAGACAAACAGGAATAACGAACAGATGTCTTTGAATAACAACTCGGAGTAGTTTTACAATGATCTTCTGTGTAATCACGAGAGACAGAAATATACTCACGAGAGAACGTCAATTTCTTAGTAAAATAACTATTTTCTTTTCATTTCTGTAAGTTCAATATAGACACTCGCAATTACGAAAAAAAAAAGCTTAGTGCTCTACTGCTCCATTGTCCAAATGTTATCGTGCTTGTACGGGCTCCAGTCCCGAGGTGCCCATTATCAAATGGAGAAACAGTGAAGGTGCGTTGTTAGTCCGTTCAATAACTTTAAGACGTTGAAAAAAACAAGCGTACAGCTGTCCACCATTCTTCAGTATCAAAATATCATTAGCGTCGGGGAGGGTAGAGTGAGACAAGAATATGAAAATAGTGCAAACTATTTTTTATTTCGGTATTTATCAATGAACGGCAATGCAGAAACTTCCCTTTGGGTAAACGATATGTATTGTATAGATATAATCATTTTGCCACAGTTTGAAGGGACGTTCTAAAAATAATTTACAATGCACCAGATGTCTCAATTTGGCCCAACCTGCGGGGCGAAACGAGACACAGCGTGGCGCAAAACAAGACAGTGTGAAAAAATTTCATTCCTTCAGATTTTGTCGCAGAAATTCTTCAATTCTACCGCTTGGGCCTACACGCTGTATTTTTGAGCCCACTCTTGGCACTCGATGCAATGAATCCCGACAGAACCGAGCGCTATGTTGCTCCGAAACTCCCCTTGCAGATCTAACACGATCAGTCATTCTTTGTGCTAATAGTGTCTTTTGTTTAACGCTTCGAGTTTATTAGGTTGTTCAATAAATGGAGGCTAGACATGTCCTCACACATCTTCTTCGCCTCTTATTGCCGTTTTGATGCAGAACTGCATGGGAATTTTGTGGCTTTCAAATTCGTGAGCCGGAATTTGTGAGGCGATGTATTTCAGATTCTCAATCGGCTGTTCTTTTTCTTATAAATCTTATAAAACTACATTTAAATATGTCTTTGTGAACAGTTTGACTTGAAGATTGTTTTAATTTTTTATGTGCCTCTTGAGAGCATTCTTGGGAACGCGGAACACACTCGATGTAGCGCGAATTGAGTGAGGGCTGTGCTCAACAGCACTCAATGCTTTCCTTTACGTCGTTTTCCACCCATGAAGCTCTATATAATATGTTCATGTGCGTCCTAACGCTACTAAACAAAAATATAATATATAATTAGTATGAGTGAATGATTCACCCAAAAGACACTTTCTAAAGAATTTCCATGACATTTTGCGACATTTGGCTTCTCCTACAGTGCCCGAATTCAAAAAGAGTTTTGCTTTGGCACCGCGCACCAAATGAACCTTACTTTTGGTGGTATGTGGCTAGTGGTATAAAGCAACAAAATAAATACGCAAGTTTCTTTACTTACGTCAGGGTAGCTTCGTGCACGGTCCTAAAACTTGGCCGAGCAGAATGTCACCCCTTTTTTACGGGTCACGAACACACCGACACAAGCCGCGTAATTTTTTCTAGGCGAACGCAGTGAGCAATGACAACTTTTTACATATAAAAGGTAAACAAGGTAAACAATCACAAGCCCCTATCGCTTAAATAGAAAACCAATGAGACGTCCTCTTTGTGTTAGATACAGAAGTCGGCAAAGTGAAAATGTTGCATTTTGCCCAGTGTCTGATTTTACCCTGCCCTACCCTAATCTCTCAAACTGACAGGCTTACCGAGGATCGAATTTCGATCGGAACAGTGGCAGGACAAGATTGAAGACAACACTTCGGGCATGTGCTTGCGGCTCTTTCACCCTTTACGATCAAGAACAGCTGACAACCCTTTCCTGTAACTTCATTTTCGAAATTTTTCGTAGGTGGTTCAGAACTCTTGAGAAGCGACAAAATTAAGCATATACGTGGCCGCTTTTCGCGTCTGGCGTGATTTTCTCGTTTCTTTGCGGTACTCCTGATTAGTTTGCGTTGTCGTATTTATACGGAGCCCTACTGGCTTCAGTGATTGCAGGTGCATTCAATTTGTGGTTTAACCGACTTAATTGTTAACACGTGATTATGCGGGCATTCAAAAGCCCCCGTCGTTTCCAGACGTCCAAACGTCGACTTTATTCACTCACAGAACTTCTTGCGCAGGAGAATAAGAAGGTGTGCTCAATTTTATAGATGGCCGTTTGTCTGAGCCGCAACCATTTCGTAGCGGATGCTGCTATTCAGGGTTTGGAAGTTTCCTTCGTAGTTTGACTGTCTCACAGAGAATTCTGCAGAGCATGGAATTCACTTAGCGCTGTGCAGTTACTCATTACCATTGCTAGTTCTTAACAAAAGAAATCAAATAAACGCAAATTACGTAAATCGGCGTTCCTTCACGTCCTCGGGTAGTACTGCGTACCCTAAGGGCGTTCCGCCCTATTCGGTGGTGTGAAATGTTTCATTAGGAAAATTTTCATCTCGTACGTTTGGAGTGGAGAGACATGCGAAAACAGCTGTTGATTAAGTTCTGACCTGCGCTTGCCTTTCGTTTAGGGCTGTTGCTGCTCTTGATTTCTGTGCGAATGTTTGAATTGTTCCTTTGAAGCTTCAAAATTTTCTGACTTTGTAAAGCGCACGTTGTTACTTAGTAAAACGCACCAACCTTTTTTCTCCCTATGGTAAAAGTGTTTCTAAGACATCCTTTCCTACTAATTTTCTTCAGTGTTGTCAGATTGTTTCATGCGTTAGGACTTTGTGTCGATAATATATAATAATTTTCAGTGCTTACGTACCAGAACCACAAGGGCTCCAGTAACCTCAAGCTGTACTTAAATCTAAGCTTATGGGCATCTTTCAATTTGCCTGCATATAAATGCGTTCAGTACTGCAAGGATTTGCTTCCTTCGGGCCAACGTTCCACCCTAATTACCCCTAGACAAGTTCATCGCGTCATTTCGCCCAGTGGCCAGGTAAAATTTAGTGGAGTAATCACGAGAACAGTGGAAGTGCCTTAGACAGCATGGCCGACGTTTCAATAGGAGGACCTATCTTTGTCCAAGGCACCATGTCATCCTTGGCGTGTTAGTAACTAACACGCCAAAGATGACAAGGTGCCTTTGACAAAGACAGGTTCTCCTAACGAAATGGCGGCCAGCCTGTCAGAGTCACTTCCACTATTCACCCTTATTATCCTGTGTTTACATCTACCGGTTCCCATTAAGATTCCAGGTGAAATTCAGGCTCACCAACTTTCCCATTTGAAGAACTTCGCGCTTCATACAACACAGAGAAACGAGAACGCATCAGGCACGGTGCTTTCTAGTACCGAAAGCTCTATTGAGTATGGTCTACCAGCATTACGAGAGTAGTTGAGTCGAAATGAGAGACATTTGGTGTATATTGGATGGAGGCCTGAAGTGATAACTCATGGAGTATGCAATGTAGCTTCAGCAAACATTTCGAAAAAAAAACATTTTAACTGTTAAAGTTACATATGCCTCACCATAGCAAATGCGGAAGAGCCAAGTTGGTTCTGAAGTCATAAAGAAGTTAAAGTATACCTATACGTCATATTTCTGGCCACCTAATCATACTAAACAACAGATTTATGCAATAAAACCACGTGGCAATACGTTTAATCAAAGCATCTTGCTGATGTTTTTTTTTTTTTCAATAGTGAGGGCAGAACACGTAACCCGAGAGTTATTGCACTTGTGTCATAAAGTCTTCAAAATGCAGTTTGCGAGTTCATGTGTGTGCCTTGTGCGTGCGTTTACTCATAAGCAATTGCGATCTGCTCAACATGCACTAAGCTTCTGGGCAATCAGATTAGCTGAGTTGTGAAATGTAAATGCCACTGCGACAAAAGCGTCCTAAAAAAACTTTTTCTTTACTGCAACTTTCTGTTACCGTTCGGTGGGGGCCTCATCCTGCAATTCGAGACGCTCGTAAAGGGATTGCAAGCTTTGACGCCCAATTTATTTGTAACGCTAGGACCATCCTGAAATGGGCATTACCGAAGCCTTTTAATATAGGGCACGCTGGTTATTTTAGATGGCTGTGCACCAGCGCTTATTATGGGGCTTAGGCCTTGCATGTTGGCCAACGTATCTCATTGAATCTGTAAGTGAAGTACGAAGTTTACTTCGTAAATACCCCCGACGCACTTAGTATTGAGGAATTCGTTCGACTTAACTTTATCCATTGGGCTTAAACCATGTACCGCAACTTGTCTCTCACAGGAATTTCGGATGTCAGCATTCATATGTTCACCCTTCCACCTAACATCCGGAAGCTGAGAATAACGTAAATTGTAATTTATGCACTCGCGTCTCCTAGAATGGTAGATTCTTTGCGTAAACACAGGCTTCTGATTACATTTCATTGTCGGTGCCTTTAGTTGTGTATTTGCTATATATATATATATATATATATATATATATATATATATATATATATATATATATTGAAATACAACGGTTCAGCTGACGCTTTATTCAAGCAACAGCAAGATGGCGCCGATGAAAAAGGGGAACGGGCCGAAGACTGATGATGGTTATTGACAGATGAGGAAGATGACGTGCAATGAATTCTTACACTAATTTCCCCCGTCGACGGAAGCGGCCAGCCTGGCCGCGAATTACGCTGTGCAACGCATACGATAGGGCTTGAGACGCGAAACGTGCACAATCTCTGTCCCGCGGCAGCGTTGGTCAGTGTGGACATGAACAGGTGTGACAAGGTAGTTCACCGGTGAGGTCTGTTCGACAACTTTGTAGGGGCCAAGATAGCGTGACTCAAGCTTCTCGCATAAGCCAGGCGTTCGCGCAGGAGTCCACAGAAGTACATCGTCGCCAGGGCGGTAGAGAACGATGCGGTGAGTGGCATCGTAACGATGTTTGCGATCTTCTTGGCTAGCTTCGGTGTTTACATGGGCAAGACTACGGCATCGAGCAACACGGGACAGAGACTGGTCGCAAACGAATGCTGAAGAGTTGACGGGGCCAGAAAAGAATAAAACGTTGAGTGGTGATGTCGGTTGGCGTCCGTATACTAGGAAAAATGGAGAATAGCCTGTGGTTCGTTGATCTGACGTATTATATGCATACGTGACAAAGGGAAGTATGGCATCATAATTGCGATGGTCCGGTCGGATATACATGGATAGCATGTCACACAGCGTGCGATGAAATCTTTCCGTTAAGCCATTTGTTTGCGGGTGATAGGTAGATGTTGTTTTATGAACTGTTTTTGATGCTTGAAGAACTTCACTGAGCGTGCTTGAAATAAATGCCTTGACCCGGTCACTCAGAAGAACACGAGGGGCTCCGTGACGTAGGTAAATAGCATTCAAGAAGAAAGTTGCTACTTCCAAAGCAGTTCCTGAAGTGATCGAGGCCATCTCAGCGTACCGGGTCAAGTGGTCAATGGCGATGACGATCCATCTCTTGCCGTCTGATGTAGTTGGGAGGGGCCCGAAGAGGTCAATGCCGACGACAGAGAACGGCTCTGATGGACAATGAAGTGGTTGTAGGGTCGCAACTGGAGCAGTAGTGGGCCGCTTGCGGTGTTGGCAAAGTGCGCACGAGGCAATATATTTAGCTACCGTCGTGGAAAGACCTGGCCAGAAGAATCGACTGCGGATGCGCTCGTATGTTTTGTAGTAACCCAAGTGTCCTGACGTCGGGTCGTCGTGGGAAGCGCGCAGAACTTCAGTGCGTAGTGCGCATGGTACGACGGGAACCCATCGGTGGCCTTCCGGGTGGAAAATGTATCGATATAGCACATCGTCTTCAAACTTGAATAGTCTGAGTTGTTTCCGGAGCTTGGCATTAGGGGAAGATGAAGCGCCGGTAAGCCGACCGATGATGTCAGTGCAATAAGAATCGGCTCGCTGGTGAGTAGTAAGTACTGATGGACGGGTGGATGAAGGTAGGGAAGAAATGGCTGATATCGATTGATTTATTTGTGGGGTTTAACGTCCCAAAACCTTCATTTGATTATGAGAGACGCCGAAGTGGAGGGCTCCGGAAATTTCGACCACCTGGGGTTCTTTAACGTGCACCCAAATCCGAGTACACGGGCCTACAACATTTCCGCCTCCATCGGAAATGGAGCCGCCACAGCCGGGATTTGATCCCGCGACCTGCGGGTCAGCAGCCGAGTACCTTAGCCACTAGACCACCGTGGCGGGGCGAAATGGCTGATATCGACGAGGCGTCCTCCGTATAGCCAATTTGACAAGGGGATGTGACGTGCATCGAAAACTGCGGCAATGGCCATCGTGACAAAGCGTCGGCATCTTGGTGTTGTCTTCCAGTATTGTAGATGACGTCGAATTCATAAGATTCTAATCGTAGAATCCAGCGGCCAAGTCGTCCGGACAAGTTTTTGATTGTGGACATCCAGCAAAGAGCATGATGGTCTGTAACAACAGTAAAATGTCGACCATGCAGGTACGGACGAAATTTTTGGATGGACCAGACAACAGCCAAGCACTCTTGTTCGGTTATTGAGTACCTCTTCTCTGCAGAGGTCAGAGTGCGGCTTGCATACGCGACAACTTTCTCGCGAAAGGCATGGTCACACTGGACGAGTACGGCGCCGATTCCTTGTCCACCAGCGTCAGTGTGTAATATCGTAGGTGCCCTGTCATCGAAATAACAAAGCACCGGTGGGGATGTCAGTGCCTGCTTGAGTTCTTGAAAGGAGGCCTCGCATTGATCATTCCAATCGAAGGAACCGGTACTAGCAAGGAGTTTGTGGAGAGGAGCGGCAATAGTGGCAATGTTGCGAATAAAGCGGCGAAAGTACGATGCGAGTCCAAGGAAACTGCGTAGTTCTTTGGAGCGAAATGGTCGCGGAAAGTTGAGTACTGCGGAAATTTTGTCCGGATCGGGCTGGATGCCATCTCTACTAACGAGATGTCCTAGAACTTTTATAGCTGTGTTGCCAAAATGGCACTTCTTTGTGTTTAGTTGAAGTGCAGCATTGAAGAGACATGTGAGCACTTGATCTAGGCGTTGCAGATGATCAGCAAAAGTGGAAGAAAACACGACGATATCATCTAGGTAGCATAGACAAGTTTTCCACTTGAGGCCACGAAGAACAGTGTCGATCATCTTTTCAAATGTGGCGGGAGCATTACATAGGCCGAATGGCATTACGTTAAACTCGTAAAGACCGTCCGGCGTAGAAAAGGCGGTCTTTTCTTTGTCTGCTTCGTCCATTGGTATTTGCCAATACCCGGACCGAAGGTCAAAGAAGGTCAAGGGTGGAGGTCAAGGGTGGAGAAGTATTGGGCACCTTGCAATGAGTCAAGTGCATCATCTATACGGGGCATCGGATATACATCCTTTCGGGTAATCTTGTTGAGCGCGTGGTAATCAACACAAAATCGTACCGATTCATCCTTCTTTTGTAAAACACAACCGGTGATGACCAAGAACTGGTAGAGGGTCGTATGATGTTTCTTTTTAGCATATCGGTCACGTTCTCCTCGATGATTTTGCGCTCGGCCAAGGAGACTCGGTAGGGACGACGGCGTACATACCGTCGCATCAACACTGACATTCAGTGTCGATGCGATGATGCGCAACTGTGGTCTTTCCTAGTGCAGAAGCATTGGCGTCGAAGGAGGCCTGGTGTTTCGTTAGCAAATTTAGCAACACCTCACGTTGAGAAGCAGAAAGGTCAGGATTTATCCCGGGAGCAAAGGAGGAGGAAGTAACAGACTGGGCCTGTCGTGGCTGAGCTGTCAAGGCGTCAAGAGAGACCAAAGATACCGGTTGGGTATCCACATAACATGACACTGCAGAACCTTGGGGTAGGAGGACAGGCTCTGGGGTAGGGTTCAGGCCAAGGATTATCGCAGCACTGTCTTTGAACCGCACCAGGCTGGAGGGGACTATAACGCCGCGAGCTCGACAGCTGCTGGAAGGGGTGATAAGGGCGTCCCCATTGGCAATATTCGGAGAAGTGGTGGTGATGAGTTGCTCCTGACCCGAAAGCAGTATGGATTCGGAAGCTGTGAAGAAACGCAATGGTTTTTTGTCAACGCGTTCGCTGTAGTGATCGGTCTCGGTCATTTCGACTACACGTTGACGGCAAGAAATTAATGCAGATGCTGATGAGAGAAAGTCCCAACCTAAAATTAGTTCATGAGCACATGAAATTATGACAGCGAAGGTGATGTGATGACGAATACCATCAATGAAGACACGCGCTGTACATTGGGCCGATGGTCTGATTATTGCTCCATTGGCCCCAATCAAAGATGATCCAAGGTAGGGTGTCTTCATTTTCGCAATCGAGAACACAAGTCGGCACGCATAACTGAAAGAGTTGCTCCCGTGTCCACCAAAGCCAACACCCGCACACCTTGCACAGTTACCAATAACATGTTTGACGGTCGTTTAGGAGGAATTGGGTCATTTCACCGCGATGCAGTTTTCCCTCCAAAAACTCCACCGTTTAGTTTTCCGATCGCTGGGCAGCCAGTTGATAGACAGGCCAATGTGGTGAAACAGAGCGTCGGAATGGCGAAGGGGAGCGCGGTCGGGATGCACGTGTATTGTTGGTCGTGTTGGAAATGCGCACAGGAGACGGTGATCGGTGGTTGGAACGACTGTCGGCATAACGGTAGTAACCTCGAGCACATGTGTAGTCTCGTTCAAAAGCGGCATAACCACGACGTTCATCTTGCTGCCGACGTCGACAGACCCGGGAAATGTGTCCTCGAATTCCACAGTAGTAGCAAATAGGCCGTGGGGCCCGCAAGGAAGAATGGAAGGTTGGGTTCGGTGGATGGGCGACTAGAGGTGCGAGATGCTCATGATCGGGCACAGGTGGTGGTACTTGAGACGGCGAGGGTTGCATTGAAGCGATCTGTGCATACGAAGCGGGTTGGGGGCATGGTGGAGCACGGTGGGTGCTTTGAAACGCTGATACTTCTTCCCTAATAATGCCACGCAGATCGCTACAGGCGGGTTGAGCGGGAACGCTGTTAGAAGGAGGTAAACTGTAGGCTTGCAATTCCTCACGAATGATGGCTCGAATGATGGATCGGAGCTCCATACTGTTTGCCAGGGGGTTCTAAGAGAAGTCGGGTCGCAGGCGGATTGACTGTAAGGTATCAATTCGCTGGCATACAGAGACGACGTCGGAAACCGTGGAAGGGTTGTGCGCGACGAGGGCGTTGAAAGCGGTAGGTCCGATACCCTTCAGAATGGGCCGAACACGATCACCTTCTGGCATGGTGTCTTCGATACGGCGGCAAAGTGCAAGCACATCCTGAACATAGGAAGTGTAGGACTCACCGCAATGTTGAACGCGTTCTGCCAGTTTCTTGCGAGCAACTTCCGAACGGACGGTCGGTGTGCCGAAAATGCGTCGGAGCTGGTCTTTGAAGGAAGACCAATCGCGGAAGTCGCTCTCATGATTCAGGAACCCCGTCTTGGCAACCTGAGAGACGTAAAACTGGACGCGTGCTGATTTCGATGCCTCGTTCCAGTTGTTGTAGATACCTACGTGGCCATAGTTGTCGAGCCAGTCTTCGACATCTTCGCCAGGCAGACCGGAGAAGATTGGAGGCTCCCGAGGGAGGTTGTTGACCGGGCTAGGGTTGGCGGCTGGTGTTTGCGCCGGCGGGTGGTTCGGTTGGGCTTGCTCTTACGCCATGGTGCTCTGCTGGCGTAAGCGACGTCCCGAACGGAGCGCCAGGAGCTGGCTTTGGATGGAGAGAGGTTGAAGAGATCGGACCACTCTCGCACAAGGTGATCAGATTCTGTTAATGAAACTATGGTGCTTAAAGAATTTTTATTAAGTGCGCCAGGAATCAGAAGTGACTCTACGATACCTGATAGCAATGCCTTTGAATTAAATTCTATACGTAAAAAACGTGACATATACGTCAAGTACTGTACGTTTGCGATTGCAATTCTGCAGCTGTGCACTATTGCGATGGGTGCGGGCATGAAAACCGGGGTATGAATGTATCATTATAAAAACAGAGAGGGGTAATAAATAGGCATTGCGTGTTTCTGCAAAGGAGATTGCACAATCACCAAATTTACGAGGTCTCATAGAGAGCCACCCTGAGGCGTGTCTCTCAGAGCCACGTATTTTGGTGAAAAGGATTCTAATCCACGTCTTTCAGGCTTTCATGTCATGTGACGCACAGAAATCGCCTCAATAACCTAACTGCTGTTGTTCACGATAAACTTATCAATTTGTGTAATTTTGTGTATTCGTCACTACTTTCAGTCATAAAAAGCGCGTTTTTTGCTATTTTAGTTTCCGCTGATAGTATAACACGCTTGGAGTTTAAAAATACAGATGAGCATAAAAAAAGTATTATCGGCTCGTTTTCGTTCTTCTTTATACGCAATAATAATGATAAATAAAGACAATACTATCAACAAAAAGTAAGGAGATTTTATTTATAGTAATCCATTAGGCCAAATAAAAATAAAATAACGTGAAAGAAAAGATAGTTGCCGCTGCTGGCCAGAATGAGTCTGGAACTTTCGAACTTGCCACAATTATGGTTGCGGAACTTTTTATTGGCTGGGTCCTACTGAATAGGCTATAGGCTTCCAATAGCACTGACAGTTGTGCAGTTGATGTTGGTTCATAGTTATGCCAGCACCCATGTCTGTGTAGAATTTATTCCATCTGTGTCCCATGTGGTTTTTTTTTTTTTTGCGCCGTTTAACTATATGCTTCCAGCCCTACACCCCTGTTTTGTTTCTTCGTTTCTTTGTTGAACACGCCCCAGCTGTTCACTTCTCTTCTTTTTCAATCTTTCCTTTTTTTTTATTAGTGTAATGGGTAGCAAACCAGATGCTACCATTCTATTTTACCACGTAGTATTTGTATCTTTTTATTGTTCTTCCCTCATATAACGAGAATGATTGAGATTTATAAGGAATATCAATTCAAAAATTATTGCATCACCTGCTTTATTTGCTTCTGTAATGAAATTTGATGACCAAATACTTCTTTTTTGCATTTGAGCAATGACCAAATTTCAGAATGACGCAGTTTAACAAATCACCAATTTTGAAATTCAACACGTAATTTCACTTTCCTCTAATACCTACTAATCTCATGGGAAAATACATATGAGGCCAAATAGTTTCATTTTTATTCTGTACTATTCGATAATCCGCGGCTTTTCAACTTGACAGGCTTCCTAACGATACCATATGTTTCTTAGTTTTCTACTACTGTGTGCGAGTGGGTGTATGTGTGTTTGTGCTTCTCTTCCTCCCTTTCCCCTTACCCTTTCCCCAGTGCAGGGTAGCAAACCGGATATGTTTTCTGGTTAACCTCCCTGCCTTTCCGCATTAAATTTTCTCTCTCTCTCTCTTTTCAGAACAAAATGCAGAACGATGAAGTATGAAAGCTTCATGGTATGTCTTAGCTTTAGTCATGCAATACCCTGAAAATAACTTTAATCAAAACACACATATAGCTGCGGATCCCTACGCGAACGGACGTCTCTAATCCTCTTTTTTTTACCAACAGGCTACACTCCGTCACTGCTCCACACCTACGTATTGTTTTTGTCTTGAAACGACAAAATCTTCATAGCGCATAATCCACCCCAGAATATAAGTGGCAGCTACGCTTCAGTGAAAGTTCTGCGCACACAGAGCTCTGTAATCTATTCAATGAAGGCCCTCCTTACTAATGAGCTACATCCGGATTTTTGTTTCGCCCGTGCCTGCCCCATATTTCGAAGTGACCTTCCGCACTACGGAATAGCGCGGCTTCAAGACCGTGCACAAGACCGTGCACATTGGGAGATGTAGCATTATACGACTGCAGCTCGCCCTCAAACCAAAATTTGGGCGCGCGCCAACGACGTTTTTGTGAAATATATATAGGCCCGTAGCAAACATATAAGTTCTTGTCCACGAAACTCAACCTCACGAAGCTATCAGATGCTTCTTTTCCCAATTGTTGTAACATAAAGCTGGTTGATACACGGCAGTGGGAAGTAGCGAACATGCCACATAACATGTTTGCTGATCTCCCTAACATGATTGTTCTCGTGATGGAGAAACACTAAATGCTTACCCCAAACATTTTTCGCACTTTCTCAGGTCTCGCAGTAATAGAGCCACCATACGTTTTTTGTTTCCTAAGCCATATGGTCTTGTGCACTTTTTCGGCGTCATTTTCGTGACGAAAATACACCAAAAAAGTTTTGGTGGACCGCGGCATAAAAGTCGTTCTTGTTAAAAAAAAAAAGACATTTTCATTCACACAGCTTGTACACGCATATATCATATTCGCAAGTTCAGAATTCCGCTATGCTGCATTATCACCCTTATTTTGTTTTTTGCTGCAAGTTAGCATTCAACCACTCGAACCATCTTCCAACCCGCTTTGCTGCAGTCGAACATGCTGCCACCTTCAAAGTTGCAGTTGATTCTACACCTTTTATCTCTGTCATTTCCTCCCACATGATTATAGTATCATTATGCATGGTGTAAATTGTTAGTTGCGTTCTAAAGGATTGCTCTATTACGTTCACTAGGTGTGCCGAGTTACAAGGCAGGCTTTTACTGAGTTGCACAAGCAGTTCATCCATATTTGTACTAATGCCTTCAAGCATGGCGCCAAATTGTAAATTATGGTAGAGCACCCTACACCACTGCAGACGTTTTTACCGTGTGCTCAGATTTGGGTGCACGTTAAATACCCCAGGTGGTCGAAATTCCCGGAGCCCTCCACTACGGCGTCTCTCATAATCATATAATGGGTTTTGGGACATTAAACCCCAAATATCAATCAACTCAATCAGACGTTTTTTATATTATCTGTAAAAGTGCTAGTACGATAGCAGTGTATTTGATAAGAGGTAAGGAACAAACTGGATTCACAGGTATTTGAAGTTAGTCAGTTTCATGCTGGTCACATTTAATTTCATCACTTTTCTATATAGTCTCGATCCTTGCAGGTTATTTGTTTTGCCATTACAAGATGCACTTCCTTAGGCATAAGTAAAAATGTTCGAGCCATGTCAACTTTTTCTCGGCTTCATGTATGGTTTAAATAACGCCGGTTGACGTATTTGCGTCTGTTTGAGTGGTTCGAGTCGAAGAACTTGAACATAATTTGTCTTTAATTATTTGGCGTTGCATGTTGTACCACATATGCACGTTTAAGTGGCCTCGAATAAACAATTATTGCTCCCTTTTGTGCATTTTCCGGTAGTAGGTCAACATTTGAAATGTGTTAGCAGCCACCACTCTGGGTATATTCCGTATTGTGACTTATTCAGGGCTGGGAGATGAGTTGTCTTAATTTTTTAGCAAGAAATAATAAGTCGCGCGTTCGTTACGTTGTTCCTGTCTGTGTTCAGCAGCCAGAAAGTGCGCCTAATTCAGATGTCCAATTTTAGAACCACGTAGAAGCGCGTGAAACACAGGTATGCTATATACAGTTAACTCTCTTTGTTTTTTCATTAAGCTGTAGGAGTGCGAGAGGGTACACATACCATTTTTTTTTGCTTTGTTTTGCACCTGAAATTATCGCATACCTTCATGCGGTGATATTGATTCAGTTCTTCCTTTCAATGAATGGATACAATTGTTTTGAAAAGTTATGTACGTTAAAGCAACTGAAAGCGAAATTATTTCCTACAACGTTATGTCTAAAATTAGACTCATACGCTGCAAAGTAAATGCTAGGAATGCGTCAATGTTAATACAACTCTCAATGCTTAAAGAGCAATAATCAACTTTTTTGCCATTCTGCAGAAAAAAAAGTAAGTTCAAGTTACTTTACCTGAACATAATGATGAGGGGTGTGACCATTTACACGTTTTATTCACGTAGTGTAAGTCTCCCACTGTCCCCAAAAACGCAATGTAGGTGTTTCAACCCAAAACAAAGAATAGCAAACGTCTTCACATCTTTCTTTTTTGCCTAGCGATACGAAAAGTACAAATAAAAAAGGCTAATCAAAGCATACGCTAGAGCAAACGCTTTCCAAAAAACGGAGATACAATAGCTTCCTGGAATTGTAGCGCTGACCCTGCGAACGACGTGTTTGCCATTTCGTTAAGAACCAAGGTGAGAGTTGAAAGATAGGTTGAGGAGCAGTGCCGAAGTGGAGTGAAAGAAAATCACGCCGTCCAGCCAGTTCGTGCCTCGTCAGAGCAAACAAAGGACCCCCCCCCCCCAACACACACATACGCCCTCTATACCTAGCCTATAAGCAGGCATCGTTCAAGAGGTCGCCGGGAAGGAAACAAATGTTTGCAGTGAATGAAGAGGCACTTGAACGATGTATCGAGTAACAGCTTCTCTCCTGCTTACCGCAAAACAAACAATAAAAACTTTCGACAACTAGTAGGCGGTGAAGAGTACCCCTGAACGTTGATGTATAATATAACCATACAAGAACAAACATGATTCACACGTTGACCTTTCTTACACAGGTACCTCTAGTGCTATCCTGACTGACAAAGGAGATACAAATAGAACTGTAGGCGACTACGTTTTCCCGAGAGACACGCAGTATCCTTTCCGTGAAGAGAATGTATACTCAGCGCTTTAGTTTCCACAAAGAGGCCTTTTCCCCGGCGTCGCATTCCTCTCATTCGAATTCAGCGACTGTCGTTTAAGACATCATGCTCTTTTAACACCGAGAAAGAACGTAGCTGCCTTTTGTTCGTCTTTCTCTTAAGTGTTGTTATTCGCATCTAGCTAGCAACGCAAACACTGAATCACAGGACAACTATAGTAAACACAGAGAACAGCCAGCGTGTCAAGATAAAACCTGAGATTTCTGATCTTCAGATTCTATACTGATTTTTCATGCGTTGAAGTTCTTTTTGCTTTCATCACGTCTCTTTTTGTTTTACGTCTTCATTTGAAGCCAGCATTTTTTCACGGGTGACAAGAACCGACGCTTTCATTGTGTTTATAATCCTAAAAGAACTCTCAATAAGCCTGTCAAAATGTGGTCTTGGAAAAAGCTACATTTGTGAGTTGTTTTACTAATGCCTCTTTTACACAGCTGTCACCTTTAATCTATGGTTGTCTCTCTCTTTGTTTTTTTTTGTCTAGAGTCGTGTAACACTCTCAACAACATTCTTCGCCATTTCACCGAGATTTTTTCAGTGTTAGGTCGCAGTTCGTACGAGTCATCGATGATCACTCATGGTGATTTAATTGCTAGACGTCTGATATGATTATGAGGGACGTTAAAATGAAGTGCTCAAAATTTTGACAATAGGGTAAAAATATTTAGAAGCGTTGAACATGCAGACATTGTGCACATTACATGGCCCTCTATTTTTTGTCTGCATCCGAATCCAACCACCACCACAGGGCTCAAATCCCCAGCATTATTATCATCTCGAGTTCTCTCTCTCTCTGTATTTCATCGCCACCATCCCCCTCCCATGCGCAGGGTAGCAAAACGGCTGCCAGTAGGCTGGTAAACCTCCCGCTGTCTTTTCGTCTATTTTCCTTCCCTCTTTTTTTTGGGGGGGGGGGGCACCGTAACCACTTAATACCACACGCGGACGATTATTTCCCGACTTGGAAGAAATTGTGCCGTGTGCTGCCGAGCTCATCACGGAGACCACAACCTGACATACCCAGCAAAAAGGCACTGTGCCTAAAGGGTTAAGGAGTGGCACTGCCAAGCTCGTAGGCCACGGCAAAACTTGTGTCGGTCTGATTGGTAATAACACATAAGACCCGAGCTTCTTTGCCGCAAACAATACATAAAAATGAAAAAAGGAGGCGATGAATGAGTTGACGTTTCTTTCCTCTCTCCTTTTTTTTTCATATTTCCGTATTGTTTCCACCAAAGAAGTCATCTTCTATTGTCGTAGGCCCAAGTTCGATTTCCAGGCATGTCGTTTTCATTTCTTGAAGGCGAAATGCAAAAGCGGCGGCGTGCACAGATCCAGGTGCGCTGCAAAAGAATATAAAGGGGAGGGGGTACAAAATTAGTCTGGACTCGGCTCTTTCTGAGCCGCGACCTCGCCGATCAACTGTGGCAGTCCGCCACGCCTAGGAAGCCACCCGTGTCCAAGGACTCGAGGCCGTCACATAGGCTGCAGGTGCTTGTAGCCCCACCCCCCTAAATACCACCGGACGGTGTCCGGCGGTATTTACTCACTCTTCCTTGCACTAAGGCGCACCTTGCACAAGTTTTTACTCACTATTCCTTGCACTAAGGCGCACCTTATAATTATATCCAGTTTTTGGCCAGAGAAACAAAACAACTTCAGTTAAATACATCTTACCCCAACAATTCACAGCATATCAATGGAGTATCTATAGAGTGAATGATGATGAGTGAAGCGAAGCGTCCGTCCGTGTATTTGTTCGTGCATCTATTCATCCGTCCATGCGTGCGTCCGTCCGTCCGTGCGTTTGTCCATTCGCTCATCCGGTCCGTCACGCTCTGTTCATGCTTCCGCTATCCGTTTCCTCTGTCCGTCCACCTGTGGCGTTAGTTCGTTTGTGTTTCTGTATGTTCTGTATGTATGTTTGTCTATATATGTGTATGTATCTATTTATGTAGTCTGTTTCTTCTGCCTTGTCTCTGTTTTTCTGTTAGTCCGCCTCTCTGTCTATCTGTTATTCTGCCTAGAAACAACCATGAGCTGCCGTGGCCATCCGCGCCCGCCACTCCAACTAATACATGCCCCCACCAACGATTGACCCGCCACGTAAGGCGATGATCCAGGAGACTGAGCAAGGCACTCGTTCTCCGCGCCACCTAGCAGATGCCCGCGCAGCAGTCAATCGGAGAGTAGTGGTACAGCACCGTCTAGATTCGCTCACTCAACGGCAGTTTGCATGTATTTCTGTGAGACAGTGTTCAGGAAACTGGTGGTTACGCCCTGACGCAGTACAAGGTTAGACTAAGAGGATATTTGCTCCTAAAAAACATAAACATTTAGTCATTGGTTTACAGCTAACAAGCTTACCATCAATTGGCAAAAAAAAACAAATTATATGTTATTCCACTACCGTACTAATCCTACTCCATATGATATACAACTCTACATCAATAATTGCTCCCTGGAATGTACTGATTCTTTTACTTACCTAGGTGTTGTCTAGACAGCTGCTTAAATTGGCAGTAGTCAAATAGAAGCAGTCAGCTCGAAGCTAGCTTCGAGTTGTTACGTCCTTTGCAAGCACGGGAATATTTTGGACACTACAATTTGTGCGCACTTTGTACTTTGCTTAGTTAACTGCCCCCTTCTGTACTGTGTAAAGTCTTGGGTTCAACGTATGACTCTTATCTTGAGCCAATACGACGGCTGCAAAAACGGGCTATACGTACAATTACTTTCTCACCTTACTGCGAACATAGACAAACCACTTTTTTCTAGGTTAAAGATCTTACCATTTGATTTTGTGCGGGAACTAAAATTAGCTAATGTATTAACAGTATCGTTAGGAACAATGAACCATTCCCATTTCATTACTGTACATTCCCTGACGCCAAACGAGGAATTAAACTTTTAACAACTTCAATATCCCCCATAAAACAACGCCTATAGCAAACGGTACTACAATAACCGGAGTGAAAATGTGAATGGCATACCGCTTTATAAAAAGAATACCCAGAACTTTTCCAGATCATTGAAAAAAATGCTACTTTGAAGCAATTTCTCTGCTTGAGTTGACTGATACTTAGGTTGTATTTTTCATTATGTATATATATTGCCCTTTAGTGTTTAGTGTTTCTTGAAAGATGTTTTCTTTTGAAAAATGTTTAAATACCCTTGTTCTGATATTAAACCATATAAGACAACTACTATTGATACTTGCAACTGCAAGTATCATACTTTAGTTCTGTACGCCACTAATCACCAATATTTGTGTTTACTACAAGTTATGTACTTTCGCTTTTTTCTATATTCAATCGAATTCATGTGACTGTTGTAAGCAGATAAACATTACTTCTTGTATACAAAATTTGAATTGTTTACTTCTGTTTATTTTTAATTAGAACTATTAGAGTTTCACTTATGTATACTTTCAATGGGACCCGCACTAGCCTTTGGCTATGGGACCATACAGTTTGTTCTTATTTTGTATAAGATATGAGTGCAATGAAGATCATTCATTCATTCATTCATTCATTCATTCATACACAATCGGCCACTCCGTCAATACTTCTCACTGATAATAAGTGGATGTATACATCACCAGGTCATTAAGGCCTGTTTATCACCCGGCGGTTTGTATTATCACCCTTCTGCATTATCTTTTCATTCATACAAAAAGAACCGAACAATCTTTCTGCTGGAGTCGTGCAACACAGGAGGCATACACCATGGAATCATTCTTGAATATCACGCAGAAAATAACCGTACGCAGACATAACGCAGTACACTAAATGGTCCTTGCGAGGAATAAGTGCCTCAAAAATAAATAAATACATAAATAGAAATAACACTTACCTTCTTTTACATGTAGGTAAGTTAATTTGCCTTGAATTACATTCAGAATTGGCATTTCTGAGATCTAGCTACCCGTGTGCTGTGCGATGCCAGTACCTATAAAATAATACCTGGATAGGGAAAATTTTTGAAAGACTCTATTATGATGAGCCTTATAATCATGTACTTGTATTGCCAAGATGAAGCCTTAAATATAATCCTTACTTTTCATTCGAAAGGCTCTTGAACTACCTGCCTCATTATACTTTCGCAGTTTTTATATCTGTTTCTTCGAACATTCTCATAAGCTACTACTGAGCAACGTATATCTCAGACTTATTGTCGCCATTCATCTCGCAACTTGAAACAAGAAGTATGCACCTCTTATCTTGCTTTTTTGCCGGTGCTACAAGCATAATATTCATCAACCATCATTTGATTATCGTTTTATAAAACACGACTCTATTAAATGTACGTTTTGACGACAGTAAACGGCCCGTATGGCCCCACAATGCTTTGAATTTAATCATCTCAACTTGCGCGTGTCTAGCCTAAGGAGTGAAAAGTTGAATGAGGTCTACTTTAGCTTGGCCTTACCAAGCAACACACCTTTTTAGAATGGGTGAAATCCGCAAACCTTCGTTTTAAATGCGGAGCATTTTATAGTCGTACCTAGGCGCGTATCTGGTGTTGGGAGCGTCAACAACACCCCTACTGCGCATGCTTTCTTCTCACGTCTCGAGCCGCATGCTCGCGTCTTCTAGCAACTGTCACTCTTCCTCCCACTCATGTCGCAAGGCCGACCCATGCAGCGTCCGCTTGTAAAAACTGACTGCTCGTGCTATACAACCAGTCAATGTCCACCCAGTATATGGAGGCACTGAATCACGCGTTCGGTATTCAGTCAACGGCGCCTTTAGTTGGCTTTCGCTTGACTTGACGCTTTGCTTGACTCGAGTATGCATAATACCTTCAACCAGTAGTGAGCCACAATTCAACATCGGCATCCCACTACTCGTTGAAGGCAACGCTTCTTCTTCATTCAAATAAATAGGAGACAAAATAACAATTAAGCATTTCCAAACCATACCCAATTACACAACATTCACACGGTACCTCCCCCCCTCTGCGAGGCAGTTGGTCGAGCTCCCCGAAAGACATGGGAAGATGCAACCGGCTTCTTTTATTTTGTATTGGCTTCATTTAGCCCATGGTTCTTTCTCTGGCGTACGTTAATAAAAAATACCTTACATTGAAGGAAGGATCAGCCCTAACCTAGAATACGCAATGGTGTTCTAAGGCACCCGTTGTTGTCACAATGGATGTCTGAAATCACTGAGAGACTGTAGGGACTACCTATCACTGATACATCTGACTCCTTTTTTCTCCTGCTATTGATCGATGCCTCATCAAAAACATGACATCACCAATGTAGACAAGATTGCCATACGTTTTCTGATCAGTGATTGCTGCAAGGGCCCACGAAGATGGCGAACAAGACAGAAAGATATTGCGGTCTCAAGAGAGACTACATCCCCCTCCTCCTTATTTATTTTTTCTGCTTCAACGATATGACCCCCTTGATAAAACCTGTTCTTCTGTAGAAAGGCAGCACTGTGGTTATCATCACTAGTGACTGACCACGCCACCACCACGACATTGGTCTTTCTGGGGTATGTGCATTTGTTCGGCAGAAACACCTCTTTCAGCCTTTAAGATTTGCTCTCCTTATAGTGGTGACGTTTCTTTGTGTCGCCCACGTCGAGTCTTCTTTGAGACTGTTATCTCGGCACTCGTCTTTGCTTTTTACTTATGTTCCTCAGCTTCCATCTTTTTCTAGAGAGGACCACTCAACCGGGAAATGCGTTTGGCATACAGAGTTGTGACTCGGCACTGCCTTGACAGTAGCTTATTTTGGGTGCTTGAAGTTTTCTCTGGCACCCGTCTTAGACAGATTTTTTTGGGGAGGGTGGCTGTTTTGTATACGCGCACTTTCTTGTGTTTACTTCTTCCTGTGGCTTGAGGTGTTCTTCTTTCATGTAGGTTATGCTCAACCCAAGATACGTATAGAATATTTTCTTTTCCTCCTGGACCTCTGTGTCACAATCAAGTTGTGATTTGACCAGTTTTCTTTTTATTATCTCTAATGGTACATTGAGACAACACCAAGCGCTCCAGAGCCTCTGAAAAAATAATGTACCAGAACAAGTAAGCACCACTACTAAAATAAGTAAACCAGGCATGAAAAGAAGAAGAAGCATGACTTGCATTTCTGCTTCTTTTTAATTGATTTCAAGTAACCATGAATCAATTAACTAGAATAGCTTATTGCCTCATGAATCCAACCCACAGCCCCGCCGCGGTGGTCTAGTGGCTAAGGCACTGGGCCGCTGACCCGCAGGTCGCGGGATTTATCCCGGCTGCGGTGGTTGCATTTTCGATGGAGGCGAAATTGCTGTAGGCCCGTGTGCTCAGATTTTATTTGGGTTCACGTCAAAGAACCCCAGGTGTTCAAAATTTTTGAAGCCCTCCACTAGGGCCTCTCTCATATTCATATGGTGATTTTGGGATGTTAAACTCCACATAGCAATCAAATCAAGAGCTTTAAAGAGGAATTAGTCAATTTCAAACACGATCAGAGCACTCTCAAAAGACCGCGCAATAATGCCATTACATTCAGATCAGCTTTGTGACAGATGTACGTTGTAAAAACGGTGGCAACTCGGAGATGTTCACAATATCCCTGATCCATAAATTCCCTTTTGTTTAAAATGTATGGCAATGTTACAGCTGCACCGAATTTAGGGCCCCAGTTACACCGCTTTTTTAGGGCTGTCAGTTTTGTCGAACTGGTTTGCTTTAATATAACAGACTATGGCAATTACCTAAAAAGAAATGCTATCTGTCGTATCATGAATCACAGTGCACGAGAACGTCTAAACATCGAAGCTCGCCGTGGTGAGTGCCAATTAAATGGTCCAGTGCCCCAAACTTACAGTGACGCAAACGAAGTCAATAAGCTGAATATTGATCAAGTTATCGTAATTTACGCCTATTGGAGCAATTTTCTACGTTCTTTAGAATTACTTATGTAAGCGAATCGCACTATAAAGAAACACGGCCCAGGTATGGACGTGTTCAGGTTGTGCCTCAAATACGCCCAATATTTCTTTAATCGACAATACGCACGAGTATAAACGCGAAACTCAAATCAATATTGGTGGGCGCGGCCGATGCGCTTCCTGACTTCATGCTAGCCTGTACAATTTAGTGCTCTCATAGATTTTTTTAGTGGTGAGGCAGAAAGGTAGTGATAGCAGGAGTCATTAAGAACAAAGATCAAGGGGAGCCAGACAAGCAAGCCTGGCTAGAGATTGCAGAGTAAAATCAAAAGACGGGGACTTCTACTGTCTACAGCAGCAAAAAGGGCTGGCCCTTACGGCTGCCGTCTGCCAGGACTACTTAAAAAAGTTTCATGGTTAC
Source organism: Rhipicephalus microplus (assembly GCF_013339725.1). Classification (NCBI taxonomy): domain Eukaryota; kingdom Metazoa; phylum Arthropoda; class Arachnida; order Ixodida; family Ixodidae; genus Rhipicephalus; species Rhipicephalus microplus. The sequence continues at coordinate 57,799 of NW_023612932.1, forward strand.
CACTCACTATCATGCATGCGAATTTCGGTCTCAACAAGCAAAGCCGTATACGGCGGCCCGATGCTTGACGAAGCCTTGTGATTCGGTCCCTGGTCCGTGAGCAAATAAGATAGATATCTATTTTCATACAGCGCGAAGAATCCGTGAAAACGTTCACAAACAAAAACTACTTTCCCATGCCCTATAATG
>NW_023612933.1:0-56913 GCF_013339725.1 Rhipicephalus microplus
AGATTTCTCTCATATGGTAGCGCAGGATACCCATTTGTTGCGTTTTATGATTGCTGGTAAGCAACTTGGTAAGCCACCTCACCCATAGTTTGCTGTGCTGGAGTGTCTATGTCACAATGATATGATTAACTCAGTGCGAATGTTCAGAAATTAAGTTACTCATATCAGAAACGTTAACTGTACGATATCCTTGAATCGACTCGTCCACTCTAATAATGAATTAATCTGTTCGTAGTCACATGTTTCTATCTCAACCGGCATCATGAATTTCTGTACGTCCAACTCTAAATTAACTACACCTCAGCCACACCTTGCGTGGTAAACATTGTTCGTCAATGCATTTCCGCTGCACTGCCCCCCTCAGCTTGCTGAATTTTCATTACGCGCAACATGAACGTCTTACTTGGTGGAGACTCTGTTACCTGACGAATGCTCTCATGCCCCAATGCTTTATGAACGAATCTATATATTTTTTGCACCCTTTTGATAAGGCAGTGGCATGAGCATTCTAGCTGTTACTCGCAATGAAGTACCAATTTTCAGCAGTGGAATACTACATTCATTTGCGCTTTAATATTAGCCATCTGTTAGATATGCTCCTGTCGGTTTTTTCTACCTGCTTAAAATTTATTTCCCTTCACTGTCCGTCATTCCCTCCTGTTTGAAAAATTCAGCTTCATTTCCATGGACTATACTATGAAGCCCGTCACTTATAAAAAAGAATGAGTCTTAAAAAAAAATGATGACACCGTGGGTTACACTGAAGCTGGTGATGAATTTGTGCACAGCGGACTTGCCAGCTCACTAGTTTTGGAAGCCAATCAGAGAAGGAAGTAAAGAAAAATTTAAGTATGAAGATAATGAAGTGAGCACATGGCGGTTCGCTAAGAAAAAAAATTCACAGCACGCCAAACTGCTTGCTGTACATTACTGTTATGAAAAGAATACCGACACGGAAGAGTAGACACAGATATATTTACAGCTAGCTAACCATGCAGTGCCAGCGATACTGATTAGTTCGCGCCGGTGTATCTTTTTTTGCGTCTTGTTTTTAGTCTTTTTCATCTTCATGCAAGTGGTACGTAGCATGACCCCAAGCGGCAGAGGCACCGTCCTCGAGCTTCAAACGTTGTTGTCAGACGCACACTTGTAGGACTTGAGCCACGAGACGTAAACAGCATCACTGGATCATACAGCACATTACGATGGACAGATGGGGCTGATTTCACAGGTGACAGGTGTTAATTGACACAATACACGGTAAAGTCACGTGTAGCCAGACAAAGCTTTCTGATTGGCGCACTCGACGATGAGGAGACCATAGTAACACTAGAGTTCTGGTAGCCCATTGTACGCCCTGATAATTCGCAGCGTACTGACGACGTTGGTTAGTTCGCGACGCCATCAGCCGAGCGCGAGTGACCTGACGGGCTAATCGGCTGGCGCAATCGCGTCACCGGCACACCCGGTGGTGGTTGAAGTATGTTCAGAGATGCCTCTGTCCAGTGGTAGAATAGGCTCTTATCCGTAGCGCAGGTAAAATGGTGGAAAGTGCCCTGTGCCATGAAGTGATGGATCATACGGGAAAATTCCGTAGAATAAGGCAAGATCTAACACTCTGTAGTCTCGCAACACAAACATAGCGAGTATACTCGTGAAAGCACGGTTAAAACGTTCTGTCAGGCCATTGGTTTGAGGGTGGTAATCTGTTGTCAGTGCGTGTTGCTGGGAATAAGAACGCAGTATATCGGTGATTACATGGAAAAAAATGTACAGCCATGGTCGCTGAGGAGTTGTATCGGGCCACCTTGAACCAATGTAACGTCCCGTAAAAGAAATCAGTTTCGTTGGTTGCACAGCCTGTCGGTAGAGCTCACGTAATAACGTAGTACGTCACAGCTATTCATTTGTTTTTCAATGTTGATTTGGGAAAAGAACCTCGCAGCTCTATCCCAGCGCGGTCATATGATTCCTCGGGTAAGTCGATTGGTTGAAAATGACTAGCGGGTAGTAGCGACCGCGATTTACAACGTTCACACAACTAACTCGTAGGAACCTGTCAGCTTACTGTGCGAGCAAAGCCTGGCCAGTAGAAACGGTGCCGTATGCGCTCGTACGTGCGAAATACGAAAAGGCGCCCAGCTGCGGGCGCGGCGTGAAGTTAGATTACAGCGGCGCAAATGCTTAGGCGCAACAATAAGAAGGCCAAGCCCATCACTTCGGAAATTGCAGCGGTATGGGACGCTGTTTTAAAGCACAATGTAAAGGATGGAGGCTTCATTTGGGTAAGATTTTTATACGGCTGTGATGGTTAAGGACGTTCGTCACTGTTGTTTGTTGATAGCGGACGAAAAAGGATTAACATCAACAATGGATGCGAACAAAAGAAGCGTTATATTATACACTAGAGAACGAAGTGAGGCAGGTGAAAATAAAACTATATGTACGTCCAACCCTACACGCCACGCGTCACGCAACATGTACGAGAGTCAGACCTCTAGCATGCGGAGAGCTCGCGGCTACGCTATCTCCGAGTCCAGCGCGTAGAGTAGTTCTCAGTTCGCAAGAGAAAACGCGCCTCACAGTTTGGGGTCCCCGTCGTCCCGACATGATGCGATCGTCGAACGTGCGTGAGGGCAAGTGGCACGGCTGGGAGCGGCTGGAACGGCTTACGGCACACGGAATGCGCTACCGTGTGCAGCGCCGTTTAGTCAGACGTCGACGGCCAGCAGTCAGGGTCGCAACTCCTGAGGTTCAGGGTCAGGCCCGGCTCACGAGGACCACGCCCGGTAGGCCTCGCCACGAACCTGCTCCCGGCCACTGCACCCATGCAGAAGCCGTTCAGCAGGCCCCGTCCTTGCACCTAGTAGAAGCCGCGGACTCGACCCCCGAAACGAACACGCCGGAGCTCGACCTGGCCGACACGTACGGGTCCCACGTCGGGCTCAGGAACGCTCCCAGGAACCTCGTCCCTCTCGAGCGGCGCACTGCTTCGTCTGCCTTCGTGGCCTCACTCTCGAGCTGGCAGTGGCGGAGATGCCTTGACCAGCGCGACCTCGGACCTCGTTTCCAAGCTCTGATCACCTTCCGGGCGTAGCAGTTCCACGAGCGGGTTCTGGGCCAGCACACTACAGCTGCGGTGCGGCAGCTCACTCACCGGCGTTCGTTCGCCTTGGCCAGGGCAGCCAGCCAAGGTACCTTGGGTGCGCACCTCGTGAGCTCGCGGCCCACTTCCGAGGCTGGCGCGTCGCTCGGTACAGCTCGGCACCACTGGCGATCCTCGATTCAGCCAGCAACTCCCCTGGCACCTGAATCCTCGGCCACCTGAAACTCGCCGGCTCCATGGTCCTCCGTACACACGCCCGCGTCTCGCCCGGCAAGAACATCTCGCTCGTCCCTTGCCGAAGTGCCGACGCTCTGGTGACACTGGCGCTTGATGGCATGGGTGCGGCCACGGAGCAGTCAAATCCGCATCGGAGACGCGATGCTCCATGCGGGGAGAATGGCCCAGCCCGTCCAGCGAAGAGCGTGCGCCGAGACGCGATGCTCGACGCAACCGTGACCATTAGCCAGGCCACGTTCGTCGCTGTGTCGACGGCTGACCGTGGAGACGCCTCGCCGAGATCCGCGATGCCCTCGGCAAGGAAGAGAACAGCAGGCCAGGCCGCGCCCCGAGATGCAGTACTCGTGCCGGCAACGCCGCCCCAGCTGGTAGTTGGACGGCAGTAGCGTGGACGGCCGCGTTCCCTGGCCGGAACCTGGATCGCCTGCGTCCGACGCTTCGGCCCGCTGTCTCCCGTCTGCCGCTGCTCCGGCTCGTCCCCAGCCAGAAAGCCTACTGCCACGTAATGGTCGCACGTGGCCCAATCGTGGCACGCCACCTCTATGGGCCACCACTGGTCATGAGCTGATTGGCGCACAGTTGACTCGTAATCGCACGTGCCTTCTTCTCTTCTTCATTTCTTGTTGTCGCCTTCGTGCCACCTGCTCTCCGCTCGTCTTTTTCAGTTCTGGTTTGATGCTCCTCGGTGTCTTCAAGTCCTTTCCTTACAATATCCCCCTGCTCAAGAAAGTTGTTTAGGGGGAAAACAACTTTTCTCACACAACAATGAACAGACGCCACTCTTCGAGGAGGAGCCTTTCAGCCTCCATGCGAGCTTTTTCACGCTCATGCTCTGCCTGTGCTGCTAGACGTGCCTCCTCTCGATCTTTCGCTATCTGGTTCCTCATTTCTTTTTTTCTCAGTGCTCACCCATGCCAGCAAAGCCTCTCCACTCAGTTCCATCTCCTTCCCTAGCTCAATTAGCTTTCTCTTGTCGTCCATTCTCGTCCGCCACACACAAACAACGTGAGGCTCTCAGAGGTAACGCGAGAGCTTGATCCTGTCGCGGACGCCAGAAATTGATGGTTAAGGACGTTCGTCACTGTGTTTGTTGATAGCGGACGAAAAAGGATTAACATCAACAATGGATGCGAACAAAAGAAGCGTTATATTATACACTAGAGAACGAAGTGGCAGGTGAAAATAAAACTATATGTACGTCCAACCCTACACGCCACGCGTCACGCAACATGTACGAGAGTCAGACCTCTAGCATGCGGAGAGCTCGCGGCTACGCTATCTCCGAGTCCAGCGCGTAGAGTTCTCAGTTCGCAAGAGAAAAACGCTGCCTCACAGTTTGGGTCCCCGTCGTCCCGACATGATGCGATCGTCGACGTGCGTGAGGGCAAAGGTGGCACGGCTGGAGCGGCTGGAACGGCTTACGGCACACGGATGCGCTACCGTGTGCAGCGCCGTTTAGTCAGACGTCGCGGCCAGCAGTCAGGGTCGCAACTCCTGAGGTTCAGGGTCAGGCCCCGGCTCACGAGGACCACGCCCGGTAGGCCTCGCCACGAACCTGCTCCCGGCCACTGCACCCAGGCAGAAGCCGTTCAGCAGGCCCCGTCCTTGCACCTCGTAGAAGCCGGCGGACTCGACCCCGAACGAACACGCCGGAGCTCGACCTGGCCGACACGTACGGGTCCCACGTCCGGCTCAGGAACGCTCCCAGGAACTCGTCCTCTCGAGCGGCGCACTGCTTCGTCTGCCTTCGTGGCCTCAACTCTCGAGCTGCAGTGGCGGAGATGCCTTGACCAGCGCGACCTCGGACCTCGTTTCCAAGCTCTTGATCACCTTCCGGGCGTAGCAGTTCCACGAGCGGGTTCTGGCCAGCACACTACAGCTGCGGTGCGGCAGCTCACTCACCGGCGTTCGTCGCCTTGGCCAGGGCACAGCCAGGTACCCTTGGGTGCGCACCTCGTGAGCTCGCGGCCCACTTCCGAGGCTGGCGCGTCGCTCGGTACGGCTCGGCACCACTGGCGATCCTCGATTCAGCCAGCAACTCCCCTGGCACCTGAATCCTCGGCCACCCTGAACCTCGCCCGGCTCCATGGTCCTCCGTACACACGCCCGCGTCTCGCCCGGCAGAACATCTCGCTCGTCCCTTGCCGAAGTGCGACGCTCTGGTGACACTGGCGCTTGATGGCATGGGTGCGGCCACGGAGCAGTCAACCCGCATCGGAGACGCGATGCTCCATGCGGGGAATGGCCAGCCCGTCCAGCGAAGAGCGTGCGCCGAGACGCGATGCTCGACGCAACCGGGACATTAGCCAGGCCACGTTCGTCGCTGTGTCGAACGGCTGACCGTGGAGACGCCTCGCCGAGATCCGCGATGCCCTCGGCAAGGAAAGAGAACAGCAGGCCAGGCCGCGCCCCGAGATGCAGTACTCGTGCCGGCAACGCCGCCCCAGCTGGTAGTTGGACGGCAGTAGCGTGGGACGGCCGCGTTCCCTGGCCGGAACCTGGATCGCCTGCGTCCGACGCTTCGGCCCGCTGTCTTCCCGTCTGCCGCTGCTCCGGCTCGTCCCCAGCCAGAAAGCCTACTGCCACGTAATGGTCGCACGTGGCCCAATCGTGGCACGCCACCTCTATGGGCCACCACTGGTCATGAGCTGATTGGCGCACAGTTGACTCGTAATCGCACGTGCCTTCTTCTCTTCTTCATTTCTTGTTGTCGCCTTCGTGCCACCTGCTCTCCGCTCGTCTTCTTCAGTTCTGGTTTGATGCTCCTCGGTGTCTTCAAGTCCTTTCCTTACAACGGCTGATGACGTCAAGCAGCAGTGTATCCCGTTTCTGTTCTTCCCCAATGTCAAGGAAGTCGGGCACTGACAAAACGAGGTGATCCATGGGTGAGCAAGTGTCTTCTGGATTGTTGAGAGGGTAGCGGAAGACGCAATCAACATCTTGATGCAGGTGGCCAGATTAATAGACGACCGAATAGGAAAACTCTTGCAGGCGAAAAACCCAGCGACATATGTGCCTTGAGGTAACGTTCAGAGAGGTCACAGTTCAAACAGCAGATTGTGTGCTGGTCGGAAACTACAGAAAATGGGCGTCCATATAGGTAGGGCTGGAATTTCGCCATCGCCCAAACGAGAGCCAAGCCCTCAAGCTCTCTGGAGGAATCATTACGTCGTTAAGGGGTGCATAGTAAGCGGCTGGCGTATGCAATAACGAAATTATGACCACGTAGTTGTTTATGTAGCACGGCACCAATTTTATGTCAACATGCAGCTTTACGGATTTTCGTAGGGGCAGCAGGCTTGAAGTGTGCAAGATGCGGAGGAATAGCGACAAGCGTAAGTAGTCGAGAACACGGAAGCCTCCTGTGAGCCCCATAAATTTAAGACGTCTTGCTTGAGCAGCTGCGTAAGTGGTATCGTGATGCGCTCAAAATGTTTCACGGAGCGTCGGAAGTACGAACATAGTTTAGTAAAGATACGTACATTCTTCGTAGATTCTGGGACAGTGAAGTTTTTGACTACTTTTTTTTGCCGGTTCCGCTTGTGTATAGTTTGCGTTTACTATATCTCCATGTACTGTGACTTTGGTGGAGGCCAACGTGACATACAAACGAGTTGAGCTGCAGCCCAGCGCGACTGAAGATGACTGAGAGGCGCTCTATATGATTTTCAACTGCCGATGAAAACACAACGACGTCGTTCAAGTAGCACAAACAGGTGTACCATTTCAAGCCTCTGAACATGGTGTCCATCATTTGTTCAAAGGTGGATTGAGCATTACAAAGGCCAAAGGGCATACTTCAAACTGATTCAGGCCGTTGGAGGTGATGAATCCCGCTTTTTCATGGTTCAGCTCATCCACCTCAATCTGCCAGAGAACGGAACTAATGTATATGGACAAAAATTGTGGGACCCATAGCGGCAATCAAGTGCATCATCTATTCGTGGCAGAAGATCTTGGAATATCTATTTATTTATTTATATCAGCTTGCTTTGCAAACCATAAGCAGGAGTGAGTTTACAAAAAGCTGAAAAAGCAAACGTAATGAGCTGAGATTACGCATTGTGGAAAAAATAAGAGAAGCTAAGAGGTCTGTCTTGAACAGTATTTCCAGCGTGTGAAATACTGGAAACAATATATTATAAAAAACGCAAAGTATTGCAGGTGAAATTGGCGACGAGCAAATACATAGATAAAAAATAACAACAAAGGAAAGAAACTGTAGATAAAAAATAATGACAAAGGAATGAACAAAATGAAAAACGTAACAAGAATGCGTAAAACAACACCTGATTATCGAGCGCTCAGTGGGGCGACACAAAGAATAAGTTTATGGTGAAACACCTTGTGACATAGATTAGTGTGAGCATGAACAAACGACGATATGGTTGGGCTCTGCAGTACATATTCAGGCAATGCATTCCATTCATGAATGGCACGAAGAAAAACAGACTGTTTGAAGATGTTGGCTCTGCAGGATTATTCAGTTAGTTTGAGCGAATGAGACGAGCGAGTAGGACGCCGGTCACACGGTTTGATGTACAAATCCTTGTCTATTCTAACGTCTGCGTGATGAATTAGGTATAACATTTCAAGTTTTTCTCGATGGTGCCATATTTTTAGAATTTCAAGGTTCCCGTCTTGTAGAAACGCACTTTCTAATGTGTGACAATGATAGGAATTGAAAACGAATCTGACTGATTTTCGTTTTATGCTCTACATTTGAATTGTTGTTGACTGGTTGTAGGGCTCCAGACAGGAGCAGCATATTCTAACAGTGGCCTATAGTATGCCTTGTATGCCAATAGTTTTATGTTGATCGGGCATTTAAACAAGATTCTGCTCAAATATTTAAGCCTTTTAATGAATTTATTTTTAATGTAAACTACGTGACTATTCCACCTATATTCTGAGGTGATCACAAGGAAAGATATATATGTTGTAACAGTAACAAACAACATTTTTATGAGCGCTGATGCTATAGAAAACGGATAATGAATTCTTTTTGTGCGTAATGACCATCGAAACAGTTTTTCAGGTAAAGGTTAACCTGCCATTCTAAGCCCCATGTAGCTATTATGGATAAAGATGAATTCAGGAGAGCTAGGCCTCGCTGCAAATTTCTCGGTAAGGTATGCAGTTGTCTGCCAGCAGAAGAATCTTAATTTGTACGTTTTTACTATGTGAATATCAACAGTAGAAAAATAGAGGACCTAGGACTCATCCTTTTGGTACACAGCGCATCGTACTGCACATCAGATGAGACAGATTGAATGTCTTCAACAACGACTGTCTGTCGCCTACCAGTCAAATACGCTTCTATCCATCCAAAAAGGCAGTCAATTTTTAGAACGGGTTTTAGCGTTGATAACAACTTTTCATGGGATACATGGTCGAAGACCTTCTCGAAACATAAGAATAGTATGTCGATATCACCTTGGTTGTCTAGTGTTGCCACAATTTCATGTACAGTTTCCAGTTGTTAGGTTACAGATGATTTTCTGCGGCAGAAGCCATGTTGCTGGATATCCCGAAGGTTAATATTTTCAATAAAGCTTGAAATGTGCCTAAATATAATGTGTTTTATCAGTTTTGATGAGGTGCAAGGTAACAAAGTAGGACGGTAAAAGGGAAGCAGTGCAAGTCTGTTGATTTAGAGAAAGGTATAATTTTTGCATGCTTTCACTAATGAGGTATTTCTGCGCGTGAAAGCTATTTTTCGAAGATAATTAAAAAATGTTTCGCGCACGATTCGGCGTATTTCCGGAGGAAGGCATTAGGTATTTCATCGAGACCCTGCGAGCATTTACATCGATGTCGAGAAGCATGCAGAACGCGTCCGCTTCATTAACACAGAGAGGACCTATGGGTGGAATCTCATCAAGAATAGCTATGGGTGGTGTCTCGATATTATCATTCGTGCATACGGGCAGAAGTACTCTTCAAAAGCATTTGCGAACAAAAGAGTGTCGGCTACTATGGTGCCGTCAACACAAATATCAGACACGTGGGTCTGTTTTGGCAATTAGTATCGCCAAAACGTATCTGAGGATGACAGAAGAACGCTTTGGAGTGAAACTACTTGATAGTGGTCTTTTGCTTTGTATAAACAAATTTTAAACTGTCGGGGCAAGTTGCTCAGCTTATCGGACTTAACCCTCGATGGCCGAGCTTTGTGCTTCTTTCTCGCTTTTTCAATTTTGTCCAAGGCGCAGCATGTTTCGTGTCCTCCAAGGATCCATTTCACATGAACTTTTTTTTTCGGGCACAAATTGGTAGATGCACTGGTGAACAAGTTTCTTAAAGAAGCAACATTATCTATAAATGGGCGCATCGTGTGATTTGGAAAGGCTTAAAAACTTAGAAAACTCATTATCTAAAGCATCAAGTATTTGGACATTGCTAGCATGTGAAACAACAATATTAAAATTCTGACTTTTAGAAGGTTTTATACAGAAGTTTATGTCTACCGTAACACACACCGTTTTGTGATCTGGAATTCCATTAAGTAATAAGACTCTTGGGTTGCGCTGTGGGACGTGTTCGTTTATGAAAAAAAAGGTCTAATATATTTCGCGATTGGGTTCATTGTTTTACTAATTGCGTCAGCCCATGAAAAACGCTAATATCAGTTAATGGTTCTGCTGCCGCACAAAGAGCGCCTAGAAAATCAGTACGCCAGTCAACCAATGGACGTTGAAATCACCGGTGAGCAAAATGTTCTGCTATGCTCACGAGCTGCACACAGAAATCCATTCAAGCTGATTAGGTGTACATAATTGACACAGAAACGCCATCCGCCATCTCTCTTGAGGGCTAGCATTATAGAGGATGCCCAAGGTCTGCAGCATGGCTCAGTGATGTGCATCGCGCGCCTTCTTGTCAACCTCACTTTAAATAATCGGACGCCCGGCCACCGACATCCAACGGACGCCTATGAATAGGAGACTCATTACCAGTGGTTAGGCGGTGCGTCACATCAGTAACTTTTTCAAATGAACGACCACTGCGGTTGAAATTGTTGATGTACAACAGCGAAGACAGGTGGAGCTCATCAGTCTGCTGCAGCGCTAAGTTGCAAGCAATCATCAACATAATGGCTCTGTCGGAGCAAGCGTTGAATTGGTGTAGGGCATGGGGGTTGGAAGGAGCGACTATCGTAAAAACGTCCTGCACGTTGTCTTCTAAGGGGCCGAATAATGCCAAAGAGGTGCCTTGAGGCAGCACTTCAAGGGTAAAACTGAAGTGGACGACTGGAAGGCACGCGGAGTTTCCTACGACAGGGCAGAACGGTGTGCGGTAATGTAATGCTGTGGCTGATGAGGACATCAGTCATAAGTGTGAGAACATTGTCGCTGTCGGGAACTGGTGGTATCTAGACAACCTCGACGTCAGTCAGAGTTTCGGGAGTTAGGCAGGCACGTCCCGTTCTGCAGAGGCGACTCGGCCCTTGTTTACGCGTTTGTTTAGCGGGTCATTGAACCGTACAGGTAGAACGAAAAATGAGGGCAGAATGCGCAAACCGTAAGTAGGTGCCTAGAATGACATCGTTAAGGAAATTTATCGAGGACGGTGAGAAGAAAAACTGTGTTGTGGTCCAGAATGCGCGCACCAGTGGTGTACATTAGAACGATATATGCTATTCTGTCATCGGCGACGAATATGAACTGAGTGGTCGCAGGTGTGATAACTTTTTTTTAGCTTGCGGCGAGAATCACTGCTCATAAAGGAAAGTATAGCTCCGGTCTCGACAAGAACAGTAACATGCACACCATCTAGTTGAACGTCGCTAAAGTTCATATAGCCTGCATGGTCAATAGACAATTTTCAGTCAGTCCGATTGAGGCAGCGCCAGTTCCGGGGGCCGCGATACTTGTGGAGTGAGTACGTCGTGAGAAAGACCGTCGGCGGGACTGTGCAGAATGATAATAGTGGCGTTGGGGTGATGGAGAAGGATTATTGGAGTTCAGTAGCAGGTAATGGGCAAAATGACTGAAGCTGGCCTCAAGACGATCAGCGGGACGCGCCATTAGGGTACGAGGGAAAGCTTGTGCAAAACGACGCCAGCAAATTCAGCAAAGGCGAATAATGTTCCGAATACAATGACGTTAGAAGCGGATCGGCTTGTCATTGTGTGTTCGCCATGTGGACGGATAGCAGAATGTTGACGGAGAGACACGGGTAGTTTACGTGCGGGCTTGATTGTGGCTGGAAGTTAGTACTTGGAGGTGGTGAAATAGAGCGAATTCCCGAGCTGGCAATTTGCTGCCACATGACTGCTTGAACAAGGGGTAAGATGACCGAATGGGAGAAGTCAGGTTATGTTGGTACCACCGTAGGTAAAACGGCCACTTCAAGTTCTTGCCTGAAGTGTCGCGTCAAGTTGTCATAGATGTCTGGCGGACGATATTAGCCAAGGCACGAGGACGTCGTGTCGGTAATTGGAAGGCACTGGAACTGATGACAGTTACGTCTGCCATCAGCCAGTGGTACTCGAGCCAGTGGTACTTGTGATTTATGACATCAACCGATAACACGTTGTTGAATACCAACAGGCTAAATGCATCGCCGGTGATACCATGGTATATATGCGCAACGCTTTCTGGCTCGGATATGTTTTTTATCGGCGCGCCATCATAGTGCGAGGACTTCCTCAACGTAGCTTATCTAGGGCTCGGTGGCAGTTCTTGCGTGAGTTCATAACTCGTTCTTGGTGGCTTTTTGGCAACCAATTGAGTTTCCAAAAATGTCACTTTAAGTTGTTCCAGCTGGCATTTTTATGTTCGTGCACCTCAAACCAGACATGAGGGGTTTCGTAGAGGTAAAAGATTACGCTCGCCAGCGTGAGCGTGCAGTGCCTCCTCCAAGTGGCACTGGCGCGTTCGTAATGATGATGATGCGTGGTGCTTTATGGCACAAGGGTCAATTGATGGCGACAGAGTGCCATTTCAGTGACTTGAGATGGGGACAAAGATATGATGCGTGGCAGTATAGGGGCCTTAAAATTCCTCGCTCTAACGCGGTAAAAAACATAAGTAATAAAACCGTGACAGTGGCGTTATATGTATAGTGAAAATGGGTGACAAAAAGTTTTGATTATAAAAGCATGTGTAAAAATGTTTGTCACAAGCGCAAGTGCCTCTTCAGCGTCCTTGTGTCGAAGAGCCGCGAAGCAAGTGCTTTTTGTTGTAGCCACCACAGCACCAACCTCTCTTGAGAGGTCGGGCTACGCATTACCTAGGTATATTACATGGTAGAAGCGGACCTCTCTTAAAAAAGCTCGCAACGATTGATGAGTAAAAAGTGGTTCTCTACCGACGAACATTCCAGATTGTAATGGTATATGTTGTCGGTAGAGTAATGGAAAGTGGTGTCTTCTTAGAGTGTCTAGTTGTTCACACTGAATTAAAATGTGAAGATCTGTCAGTGCTTCACGATATCAGTCACACAATGATGGATCGCCACCGGACAATAAATATGAGTGTGTCGTGTATGTGTACCCTATCCTGAGCCTTGTTAGTGTTACCTCTGTTAGACATGATTTCGATACTGGTGGCCAATAGCCAAGGTGTGGCTTATTAACATGTGGCTTGTTTTCTGTGTGTCTATACTACTTGCTCTGCCAGTTGCCCCTGAGCTTTCGTTTTAAAGACGGTTTAAGATGAAGGGCCGGGATTGATATGGGTGTAGTGGCCCTGCTTTTTTGGACAGATGCAACAAGCTGATCCGCCATCACGTTGCCATGGATCTCACGGTGCCTTGGCACCAAGCACACTACTATATGTTGCTTGGGTGTGTAGAGTGTGCCTAAAATAGAGTAAAGTGAGATGAGGACAGGGTTTTTGGTTTTAAGAGTGTGCAGAGCCATTACCGCACAGAGGAAGACCGTATAAATTACTACTTTTTCTAATTGAAGTTGTTTGATGGGTTTAGCAGCCACATATATCGCGTAAACGTCCGCTGTGAAGATTCTTGTGTCTGGATTCTGAGGGCCAGCATCCGAAAAAGATGGGCTGACAGCAGCGTAGGACACAAAGGAGTTAGCCTTAGAGGCATCTGTAAAGAACTCAGGACGTGTGTATTTTTGTTGAAGTTGCAGAAAGTATGTTGGGATATGGGCAATGGGTGTGTGTTTCGTAATTTCTAGGAAAGACACATCGCATTATATAGTCTGTCACTGCCACGGTGGCGGGCACTCTACAGGAGCCAATAAACTGTGTTCAAGTGGCTCACCAGTCTCCTCAGCTATACCCATCAGGCGAACTAAGTAGGGCTGCCTCATCGAAGACCTGTTTTGAAACAGAATGAAGCTCAACAAATAATTATAGAGGAGTATGAGGGGTGCTTCTTGTCTGCTTTCACCTCAAGGAAATATACAAAGAACATGCAAGTTCTGTGCAGATGAAGCGGCCACTCATTTGACTCAACGTAAAGGCTTTCTACGGGGCTGGTGCGAAAAGCACCCGAAGAAAGGCAGATACACAAATGATGCATGGGGTCCAGCATCTCCAAAGCACTTTGAGCTGCAGACTGATAAACAACGGTTCCATAATGTAAGCGGGTGAAAATGAGGCTTCTGTACAGATTAATGAGACATTGCCTGTCGCTACCCAGTAGTACGTGAGAACACTTTTAAAACATTCATGGCTTTGAACATTTTGTTTTTAAATACTTCATGTGCGGTATCAAGGTTAGCTTGTGGTCCAAAATTAGGCCTAAGAATTTATGCTCGGTAATAAGAGACATACGTTGACCGTTATAGTAAGAAACCGAAACAGAAACTGCGAACATAAGTATTGACGCAAATGAAGATAAAGGAAGACGAAAGTTGATGATGATGATTGATTGGCTGATTTGTGGAGTTTAACGTCGCAAAACCACCACATGATTATGAGAGATGCCGTAGTGGGGGGCTCCGGAAATTTCGACTACCTGGGGTTCTTTAACGTGCGCCCAAATCTGAGCACATGCGTCTACTACATTTCCGCCTCCATTGGAAATGCAGCCGCCGCAGCCGGGGTTCGATACCGCGACCTGCGGGTAAGCAGCCGAGTACCTTAGTCACTAGACCACCACGGCGGGGCAAGGAAGGAGAAAGTGCGTGTGTGGTGCATGGCGGCGCCGCTCGTGAGCGGGCGTGTGAAAGAGATTTCTTCGGAACGTAGAAGAACAAAGTCGGACAGAAGCAGTCGGTCAGCAGTGGCAGAACGAGGGTTTTGGCAGCTACCGGCCCGTTACGGCGCGAAACCTGTCACGACTGGACTGCAGACGACCTCGGGCGATGAGCTACGCCAGGTGACGACGGTGCTCGAGGTCATGGTCGAGACCTGCTGGCGAATCGGCGTCTACGTGGGTTACCGATTCATGGAAGCTGAGGCGTGCTGGGCCGATCTATAGAGTGTTCTTGGGCATGGCTGAGCACGGATCCGACCAGCCCCCGCACAGCGAGCAGCTGTCCCAGCGACGGCCGTGGTGCGCCGGCAACTCCGGGACCTTCCCAAATCCAAGAGATGCGGCGACACATCGGACCATCTTGACGACAGTGGCGTGAGTGGTTGACGTCGAGTGGTGTTTGAACTAGATTCGGTGTGTCAGGGTCGCGTGAACCATGAAAACGTGTTTTAAAACTATAGAGCTAACTCTATAGTTTAAAGCTATAGAGTTTCAAACTATAGAGCCAACCTAAAAAACTTAAAACTCTATAGTTTAAAACTATAGAGCGAACTGGACCGGCATGAATTAGGAGTGCATGTATGCAGTTTTAATTCATGTATGTAATTATGTCCAGCTTGTATAAACGCCCTGTCTTTGTCTATGACCTAGTCCTTGTCGGTTGAGCGCCCGAACTCACACGAACCTTTCACAATTGGCGAGTCTGCCAGGATGGGCTAACAACATCTGTAGCCAACGCTCAAACACAGGGCTGAGGCATTGACAACGACAGTTTCGTCAGTATTGAGAGAGAGTTATGACTAAAAGATGCTAAACTGAGAGGTGGATGGAGCAAGAGCGTATAAGATTATGCGACGAGCGCGCTGAAGAACGAAATGCTCTAAAAGAGGAAATGGCATTGAAGCAGCAGCTGATTGAGTAGGAGCGCGCTGCAGCTCGCGAGAAAGCGGAGCAGCAACAGCAGCTGCTAGAAAAAGAAATGAAGATTCTGGAACTGAAGGTACGGCTTCAAGAGAGCGGCGCTATTGCGCAGGCCGCCGATAACATAAATGTTGTGAGCACGAACACGTCCGTTGCATCGAACGTGTGCAGTCTCCACAAACTCATACCTCCGTTCAATGACAAGGGGGACGACCTAGACGCGCACCTACAACGCTGAGAACGTGTCGCCACCTGTCAGGAATCTCCGCGCGAGAAATGGGCACTTTCAATAGGCCTTTGTATGACCGGGAAGCTTTGACTGCAAACGACGCATGGACCCGACCGCAGCCTTGGACGATGAGCGCGCTAACACTTTCAAAAGGGCACTCCTCCAACTGTTCCTGTACACGGCAGACGGGTACCGGGAGAAATTCTGTTATGCAAGGCCCGAAGATAGAGAAACTGCCAAGCAGCACGCTTTGATGCTTTCGAGGTACTTCAATCATTGGTTGGAGCTCACGGAGGTGGAGAATAGCCTTGAGGGACTCAGAGAACTAATGATTGCTGAGCAATTTGTCAAGGCTGTTCCTTAGCATTAAGGGTTTTCCTGTAGGAGAGAAATTACCAAACCATACAGGAGCTCTCTCAAGCAGCCGACAATTTCGTCGAGGCCAAAACTTTGCTGAACTATGGTCGAGAGCGACAAGAGAAGGAAGCGACCCAAGGGCCCAGCTTGAGAGCGGATCAAACGAAAAAAAACTCCTCGAGGAGACAATCGCTGTTTCCTATGCGACAAGAAGGGGCATACGGCAGCCGAATATTGGTCTCCCACAAAAGGGAATCGCAGAGACCAAGGCCGAACAGGCGAAAAGTTGCGTCCTAACAGGGACAAGTTATCCCCCAGAGGAGAGGACAAGAGAGGGGACTCCTGCATGGTCTCGGTAGATAAAGCAGAACAAGCAACGACGGATTATCAGGTTATGTCGTCTTACAGGACGGAGAGACAATCCCGATCGTGAATGCGACGGTGAGCCGAGGAGTTACTGCTGGTGGGCCTCGAGACATGCCAGTGACGAAAGGGCTCTTGGTTAAACATGAAGTTACAGTGCTGCGAGACGCAGGCTGTAACACTGTTGTAGTGTGACAGGCGCTGGTAGCTAAGGAAAATTGACCGGGCCTTATAGTCCGGTATTACTCCTCGATCGCACAGTACAATATTTACCAGAAGCTGTGGTCTTCTTGAGGACACCATTTTTAGTGGTGAAGTTCGAGCAAAGTGAATGCAAGACCCCTTGTACGTTGTAGTCTTAGGAAACTTCAGAGAAGCCCTATCCCTGGACACCTTGAGCATGAGAGACAACAAGACGGGCAATTCCAGTCGATGCGCAGACATCGACGAAATAGCACTGAAAAATGTCGAAAGGTCGTCAGAGAAAGCGAGGACATCCGATCACCGTGAGTGAAACTGCCAAACAACCCCGTGCACCAAGGACCGGACCCATAGACAGCAGCACTATTGTAGCATACAGCGACACCCAGATGTCATACGCGATACAATGGCAAACAAGGGCACGTTCGGGTGGATATTCACTGCTTTCGGCCTTGCCATGGCGGAAATCGCAACCAGGTGTGACACGTTTCCACAGTATAGTCACCCCACAAGAAGCCATGTGGTCGTCTGATGACCCAACGCCCAGGGTACCGCTATGCCGACGGGCCAGGCAGCATGCCTACTTCAAGCGACGCAGAAGCAGCTGGTGCACTCGAAATCGGCCGGGGCTTCTTACGCTCCATAGCAATGGCACGAGGATTCTCTGCGACGTAGTGCAGCAGTCACCATCGTCGCCTTTGCCATTGATGCGAACACCGTCTTTCCAGTGTCAGTATCGACGACAACGGAGCAGGACGTACCAGCGACGTGCCCTTACTTATTGACGCTGACTAGAACAATGGTGCGGTGTGCCACTGTGACGAGACACCTGTGTTGTGAATCTTGCGTTGTGGTGCTGAGTGTTGGCGCGTGCTTTATTCTTAGAGCGAGAACTATGAGTGCACCTGGCTGTGACGCATACACGGTACACAGGTGCGTGGTAGTACGTGTCCCTGCCGACCGTGTTCAAACGTGAAAGAAGTGCATCAACCTCCCAGTATAGTGTGCGGAGCAAGTGTCGCGCAGTGTTTTATGACAGATGCTTGCAATGCTGACATTTATGCATGTGCCAGTGATTGGTCCTGTTATTGTTCTGTTCCGTTTGTGTCGCCTCATAACTAAAGCTTTCCACGGCACTACGTACTGAAAGTGGGGGGAGTGTAGTAAGAAACCGAAACTGAAATGACGAACAAAAGTATTGATGCAAATGAAGATAGAAGAAGACGAAAGTGCGTGTGTGGTGCGTGGTGGCGCCGCTCATGAGCGCCGCTCATGAGCGCCCCTTTTTCTTGCGGGTGCCGCAGATTTCGGTGGCACTGCCCTGTGTCGTGACACCTCCACGAATAAAGGACTCTGGAAAGATAGACGCTTGCGCGTCTCTCTAAATGAGATTTTTTTTTCATTTACTTTGAGTGTAGATATTTCTTTTCCGCGTTTCCATGTAGGGCGTGTGAGGGTAGGTGGGGTGTCCACCTTTGCAGTTTGCGCAGTGGAGAGTTTCATCTTCACAGTTGTAGCGTGTTCGTGTGATCTACACTTTGCGCAGGTTTGGCAGCTGCGGCAGTTCATAGAGCCATGGTCGAAACGCTGGCACTTAAAACAACGTCGGGGGTTGGAGATGTAGGGTTTGACCTTCAACTTCAAGTAACCTGTTTTGATGTATGCTGGAAGTGCGCTTGCGCAACATGTAAGGATGAGGTGCTTTATCGGCGTTTTTTGTTGTCACACCTGATCTGAATACTCTGAGCATGCGTTACGTGCTGTTCGTTCCAGCCTTCAAAGAGTTCACTCTCTGTCAGTTCGATTATGTCTTGATGAGACACTACGCCTCCTGAAATGTTCACCGAACAGAGCGGTGTGACAGATACAGGTGTGGTTCCGAAAGAGATGAGTTTTAATAGGTTTTCATACGAGGTCTTGGTTTGAACATCGAGAAGAAGGTCGCCCCTAACCATGTGTGCAGCCTGATAACCTGTACCAAAGGTATAGGCGAGGCATTTTGATACGACAAATGGAGAGATTGTTCTTGCGTTCTTCGGTGTTTCGCAGTGAATCACAAGAAGCGCGGGAAGACCTTTGGGGTTTTAGGAAGGCATTCAGCATTCTTTTGGTGCGCCCTTTTTTTGAGAGAGGTCGATCAGATAGTTTGGAGAATGGAAAGGAGGCCATGAAGTATATAGAAGTTCGGCAGCCATGCCAGCCGCCCACCACGGAGCCCAACATGGGGACGCAGCAGCACAATTATAAAAAGGCATGCCAGCGCCAGCTGTACAAAGCCAATATAACCCCGTAATATAAGACAAGAGAGGGCACATACACAAAGTTAACTCTAGCCTCCTGGAAGATGGAAGTAAACAGCAATGGGGAGATGACAGGAAAAATTGGAAGAGAGAAAAGACGAAGATGTAGAAAGAGAGAGATAGGAAATGGTGACGGCCGGTTTCCCCTTGGTGGGTGCATTCCTGCGTGCCGTCTACGTGAAGCCGGGGCGAAGGAAGTGTGTTGCCTCTGCCAGCGGGCCTTAAAGGTCCAATCATCCTTGGCCGGCTCAACCTCCAGGATCTCCTTTTCCCCGGACATGGCAAAGCCACGCACGACTAGGCGTGGGAGGGAATCCAAACTCTCGCGTTAGCTCGGGTTCGTGGTGTCACTACACAACGAATGCCTACTTGCGCAGACTCTCTTGCAGGAATGGTGCGTTTGTAGAGGCGTAGCCATTTATCGGCATTGAAACCCTTGCGACCCGAGATAACGCCAGGAATGCTATGCAGGTTTGCCCCAGCTTCTCGGCCAGACGAGCTTGCTCCAAGCTCACTCTGTGGCGGCCGTGGCATGAAGACAGTGTGGAGCGCGTGCTAGCAGCGTTGATAAAAATGGCTACTGGAACGCACATGGCGTTGGAAACGCGTGTAGAACATTCGCGGCTGTTATCAAAACAACATCATGTGCGGACTTCTGCGCTGCCAGTCAGTCAATATTTTAACAGTGCAGCGACGTCAGCTTGATTGTGGCGCTATCCTTTTGCCAAATGGACACGTGCCTCCAACAGGTGAGTTCGTGGACATATCTCCTCTAGGACAGGTTTTTTCGATCCACCTGCAGCCTAAAAATTTTCACACTCGAAGGCAGCAAGGGTGCAAACGCAGCACCCTCGTGCTAGTTAATTCGCTTCAGTAAGATATATATTTATATATAAATAAATATATATACAAATATATATACATATATAATGTCACAGGTGAGGGGTATGAGCCATCAACTGTAGGTGGAATCATTTGGAAGTGAAGAAATAAGAGGGCTTTTGCTTCCTGGTCTGAGGGCAAGCAAGACGTCGATTCGTCGCTGTCTGTTATTACGTTCGCGGCACTGGTGGAGGTGCTGGGTAAATGCGCCTCGGCTGCAGATTTTCAGTCGACACGCCGAGCTACTTGGAGACATCTACAGCTCCCACGGCAAGAAGCAGTCGCCGCCTGCGAAGACTATCTTCTAAATACGGCCCCCTCTCTCAAGACGAGATGGCAACTTCAACTACGAACCAGGCGAGTCAAACCAACAACGTCTATTCTTTTCTCCCACATGTTTTTCATGTGCCGCAAACACTATGCTCATTTCATGGAGACATTTATGAAGATGTTGATGACTGGCTTGACCACTTCGATCGAGTTGCCAACATCAACGAATGGGAGGAAGCTCACAAGTTGCGGAGAGTTTACTTTGCGTTAGAAGACTTTGCCAAAACGTGGTGTGAGAATCACGAGGGTTCCTTTGCGACATGGCATGAGTTCAACGGACAGTTTTGTGATGCATACCGCAGCACTGAAAGGAAAGAGAGAGCGGAGCAGGCTATCTCATCTCGGAACCAACGACCCAACGAGAGAGTTTCGATGTTTGTCGAGGACATGCTTCGACTCTTGAAGCGTGCTGACCCTGCAATGTCCGAGGAAAAGAAGGTGCGGCATTTAATGCGTGGGGTAAAAGAGCAGCTCTTCGCCGGACTCGTGCGCAATCCACCGACGACTTTGGCAGAGTACATAAAAGAGGCAACCAAAATGGAGCGTACTCTCCAGTATCGGTCGTCACAGTATGAACGCCACGACGTGACCCCTGCGGCATGGTCTATCGAAGCTGACAGCGAGAGGCATGCCCTCGTAGAGTTCATAAGAAGCGTCGTGCGGGACGAGCTGCGCCAACTCCAAGCAGCGGGACCCCAACCACCCGTAAGTGCTCTCGCAGACTTAATCCGACATGAGATTCGACAGTGGTCACCCCACTCGCGCCAACAAGGCCTGACGTCCCTGTGCTGACTTATGCGGCGGCTCTGCGATATCCTGCATCACATGGCCCTGATCCCACTATGGGGACAATGAATCAGGCTAGCTATCGATTCCAGGGCACATCTTCGACTCCGCCACCCGCCTCAAGGTTTCCGTGTGCACCAACTTATCGTGCATCTGGATCGCGGCAGAACGCCACAAAGGCCAGCGTGTGGCGTACGTCAGATAACCGTCCACTTTGCTACCACTGTGGTGAAGCGGGTCACGTCTACCGTAATTGCCAGTACCACCAAATTGGTCTCCGTGACTTTCATCTTGATGCTCGGTGCCCGCCTTACGGTGAGCGTCCCCGCGACGTCGAAGCGTACCTTACGTTCCAGCAAGCTCCTCGCCTTGGTCAACGCCTCCAATCACGATCACTATCACCTCGCCGCCCCACGCCACCTAGCATACCCTCGTCATCCTATTCTCTTTTCAGAGGCCAGTCACCGATTACCCACAGGGGAACCTAGAAACCGCGGCTCCTGGGGGTGAAGCCGCGTCCCAACGAACTGTCAAAGAGCCTCCCTCGACGCAAAGACCCGACGATGACCGTTCTGACTTTCCAGTCATTTCCGAAAGTCATAAGACTGTTTCCGCCGACATCACTGTACACGTCGATAATCACGTCGTCACTGCCTTCATCGACACCGGCGCCGATTATTCGGTTATAAGCAGCGCCCTGGCATCTAAACTGAGGAAGATAATTACGCCTTGGCAAGGACTGCCGTTGCGCACAGCAGGGGGCCACCTCGTCACGCCGACAGGAATGTGCACAGCCCGTGTTCGAGTCTGTGCTTCGACGTTCACAGGGTCTTTCGTCGTATCACCTGTGTGCTCCCGTCCACTCATTCTGGCACTAGACATTCTTCGCGAACATGGCGCAATTATTGACCTACGATACTTGCAGGTGTCGTTCGAGGACCCGTTTCATCCTGAACCGGAAAACGCCCACTCATCGAAGGCTGCCCTACGTGTATCCTCTGAATCTGTTACTCTGCCTCCCCGCAGCAGCCTTTTTATCAACGTTGAATGTGACCAAGACATCCCCGATGCTGTAATTGTAGAAGAAAATTAGTCCGTACTTTTTGCACAACAAATCTGCGTTGCCCGAGGTACTGTTCAGCCCAGTAGAAAGCAGGCTTGCCTATTAGTCAAGAAATTCAGCGAGGAGTATTGCCATCTTACCAAACACACTGCGATCGCATACCTTGAGGATATTGCCGACGTCCCTGGTTCCTCAAATTTATCTGCTCTTTCGTCGTGCGAAGATTCCGCCATGACATTCGCAAGCACTCTCGACGTAAACCAGGGTCTACCATCCACACAACCGGAACGTCTTTTGAAGCTACTCGGCTCATTTCGGGACTGCTTCGCTACGACTTCGAAAGTTAACCAAACACCGCTTGCCAAGCATCGTATCATCACCGAGCCTACCGAGGGACCCATTTGACAGCATGCCTACGGAGTCTCGCGAAAAGAACGAGACGTTATATGCCAACAGGTCCAGCAGATGCTCAAGGACGACGTCATCAAGCCATCGACCAGTCTCTGGGCGTTCCTTGTTGTGTAAGTAAAGAAAAAAGATGGTACCCTGCGATTTTGCGTCGACTACCGAAAGTTCAATAGGATCACGAAGAAAGACGTGTATCCTTTACTACAAATAGACGACTCGCTGGACCGCATTCGCAATGCTCGATAATTTTCTTCCATGTATCTACGGAGCGGCTATTGGCAAATATCTTGAACTACCGCCCCATTTCAATAACTAGTGTACCCTGTAAAATCATGGAACACGTCATTTACTCTCAAATCGCAAGTTTCTTGGACTCATGTAATTTTTTTCATCGATCACAACACGGATTTCGTAAAGGTCACTCCTGCGAAACACAATTAGCGCTCTTTCTTCACGACTTTCACACTAACCTAGACCGTAACATGCAGACTTATGTAATTTTTCTAGACTATGCGAAAGCGTTCGATAAAGTTCCTCACCGCCACTTTTTGCTAAAACTTTCACACCTGCACCTAGACCTTAACATTCTTCGTTGCATTGAACAGTTTCTCACTAATCGTTCTCAGTCAGTCTTTGTTAATGGCCACCTATCTAACTCTCTCCCAGTCACATCAAGCGTTCCCCAAGGATCTGTCCTTGGTCCCCTTCTTTTCCTAATATATAATAACGACTTGCCCGACCATGTATCCTGCAGCATTCGCTTGTTCGCGGATGACTGTGTCATTTATCACACTATCAGTAACCAGCATGATCACCTGTATCTCCAAACCAATCTTAACAACGTGCTTAATTGGTGTAACACATTGTAATGACCCTTAATCCTTCTAAATGTAAACTTGTGTCTTTTTCTCGTCGCCATAGCCCATATCGCTTCCACTATTCCATCGTTAACACCGCAATTCAATCAGTACCATATTATAAATATCTTGGAATAACCTTGTCTTATGATTTATCATGGCGTACCCACATTGCTATTGTAGTTTCAGCATCTAATAAAGCACTTGGTTTTGTCGAACGCCATCTCCGCCTAGCCCCTCTACATGTGAAAAAACTTGCGTACAAATCTTTAATAGGACAAAAATTAGAATAAGCATCTGCCATATGAAGCCCACATCAGACGTATTTAATCAAGGCAATAGAAGCGGTACGAAACAGTACTGCCAGATTCATTCACTCATCTTACTCATACGATATCAGTATTTCATCCTTGAAAGTGAAATCTGGACTGCCACTCCTTTCTTTGCGCCACCGCACTGCAACTCTCGTGCTTTATCACAAAATATTTCACTATTCCCTCAATCAGCCACCTTATATTGTAGCCGTAGAACGCATATCTCATCGAACCAGTCATCCATTTCAGGTTTCCCGCCCATCTTCGCGCACCACTGCTTTTTCTGCCTAGTTCTTTTTTCGAGCAGCCACGGACTGGAACGGCCTCCCCCGGGACATCACCAACATCGCCTCATCATCTGCCTTTCAAGACCGTAATATTGATCATCTTCAATGCTAAAACAACTCTTACTGTTTATTGTTAACCTAAATAAAACCTCACCCCTTATGTAATGCCCCTCCTAGAAAGGGGGGCCTTTAAGGTAATAAACTGAACTGAATTGAAAATCCGTTGACGAGCGCGACCGCGAAAAGACCGCCTTCATTACTCCTGACGGACTCTACGAGTTCAAGGTCCTTCCCTTCGGCTTATGCTCGGCGCCAACTACTTTTCAAAGAATGATGGACACGGTTCTTTCTGGGCTAAAATGGCAATCGTGTCTTGTCTACCTTGACGATGTGGTCGTCTTCTCGGACACGTTTGAGCAGCACGTCCAGCGCTTACAGGCAGTTCTTCAGGCGATTCGAACAGCTGGACTTTGTCTCAAACCTGAGAAATGCCACTTCGCATTTGAGGAACTGAAATTTCTCGGTCACGTTGTCAGCCACGCCGGTATAAACCCAGACCCCGAGAAAACGAAAGCTGTTGCCGCAGTTCCTGTCCCAACGAACAAGCGCGACCTCCTCTGATTTCTGGGACTCTGCGCATAATACAGACGCTTCGTCAAAGGCTTTTCTAAAATCGCTGAACCGCTAAATGAAGTTAGGAAAGGCGGCGTACCATTTGTTTGTGGTCATGATCAGCATCACGCCTTTAACACGCAACGAAATCATCTCCAAGGCCTACCTGTACTCGGTCACTTTGACGACAACGCTGCCACAGAGCTACACACGGATGCCAGCAACGTCGGACTTGGAGCTGTACTGGTCAATGGCAAAATGGCGTGGAGCACGTGATTGCCTATGCAAGTCGAACACTATCATCTGCAGATAAAAACTAATCTGCAACAGAAAAAGAATGCTTAGCCATTGTTTTGGCTATAACAAAGCTTCGCCCTTATTTATACGGTCGACCATTCAGGGTAGTTAGCGACCACCATTCTTTATGCTGGCTTGCCAACCTCAAAGACCCTTCCGGTCGTCTTGCACGCTGGAGCCTTTGGCTGCAAGAATTTGACGTTACAGTCATTCACAAGTCAGGGCAAGCGTAAAACCAAATAAAATAATTGAAAAGGGGAATAAAGTACCCAAAGCGCAAAATTTTCTTTGAAAAACACCAATTAGAAAAATAATGGTTGGGCACGGCAAACGGTAACAGATAGTGTACGAAGGCGTTGGCTCAGCGAGCACAGAATGGTCTCGCGTAGGCCGTTTATTGAAAGAAATCAGAGAAAAGGAAAACTTGTGATGAGGCTGTAGAAATGTGCCCAGGAGAAGATGTGCCTTGTCGGTTGTGACTTGATGTGGTTTGCTTTAATTTTTTTTCTTGTAGTTGACGTACTCCGGTATTTTTAAAACTGAATGGTAATCGTTAGGCACAGGTAGCATAGATCAAGAAAATAAAAATATAATCCAGATCACATGCTGTAAGAGCACGAGCTAGCCGCAACATTCGACCCGTCCGGTGATCCGCTAAGCAGCTTCAAATTCTTTTATTTGCTGAAACCAGTATAATTTTCACCACATAAATTCATTATTAAAATTTAGTCGTAGAAATAAAGAGGAAAATAAAAATATAAAAAAGGAAAAAAGGGGGAAAGGTAAATAAATTTATTATACTTTTAATTGAGCAAAATAAAGGTAAGAAAGGAAAGGAAGAGGCGAAATTCCATTATGATAGTGAATGTGTGCATCATAATCACAGTCGATCCACTGCCTTTCTTTTAATATGCTCAATTGTCCATTCTATGTATATGTTATGATGAAATGGTACGAGATAGTATTTTGTGAAGTTTTTTTTGATAAGACATTTTTTTATTCCACGGTTCAGATCTCAAGTATGAAAGTAGTTTTTCAAAGTTTGAAAGGGTGGCCTTAGTACAAACAGTTGTATACTGTATGGAGGCTTGTCATCCTTGAAAAGCGTATATGTGTATGCAAGGCGATATCTCACTGTCTGTTTTTGTTCCCACAGAGTCTTTTTCTAACACTATTAAGTGGTACATTTAGCAATTTATATGTTGTGCGCAAAATTGCAGCAACCTAATAAAGAAGTGCGTGATGTAAAATAGTCATTTTATTCATTTTATATATTCATTTCATTATATATATATATATATATATATATATTTCTATATAGAGATCTAACCGACAGTAATACCAAGGATTGTACAGGGGAATTCATTAGAACCAATGGATGTAATTAAGAAATAAAAGTGGGTGAAAAAATAACCAGCCGTAAGCAGGAAACGAACCTGCGACCTTCGAATAACGCGCTGGATGATCTTACCACTGAGATACCAGAGCGGCCTACCCTCCATCCACTTTTTTTGGGTTTATATGTGAATTTAGAAGCAGGAGTGTCAGTCTGTGCCATCTCTAAGCCAAGCGACACGTGTGAAACACTCTTTTATGCGCATATGTGGCGTCACGTAGCACGTGAACTTATTACAAGTGGGCAGCTGATTAATAGTACCTCGTATACAACCTAATGACACCAAGTCTGCCAGTGCGACACCCTCGTTAATGAATAAGGGAAAGAAATGTATACCTAGGAGCTCATTTTTTCGTGTTTTTGACCCAATAATAATGAGATATAAGAGACAGTAATGCCAAATAATGTACAGGCGAAGTTATTACAAACAATGGAATGTAAATAAAAAAGAAAAGTGGGTGCAAAAAACCAGCCGTGAGCAGGAATCGAATCTACGACCTTTCAATAACAAGTTAGATGCTCTAACCACTGAGGTACCACAGCGGCCTTCCCTCAATCCAATTTTTTTGGGGTTTATATGTGAATTTAGAAGTTGGAGTGTCAGTCAGCGCCATCTATAAACCAAGCGACAAGTGTGAAACACTCTTTTATGCGCATATGTGGCGTCACGTAGCAGGTGAACTTATTACGAGCGTGCAGCTGATTAATAGTCCAGTTAGGCTAGTACACCAGTGTCCCGAGGAATATACAGGGTAAATAGCGAAGTATGTCCGGCAGGGTGGTGCCCCAATTCCAGGGCCTTGCTGGCACGAGCCATCGATTCGGCTCAGTGAATCATTCGCATCTGATCCACCAGGGCTGGGCTAGACAGCACCGCCTACCATTCCTCCCATGTGCCATAGGTGTCGTGTTCTTCGTCATGCTCCACACACTCCCATGTTATGGGAAAGAGTGTTGGGGTGGCTACACACCACGGGCAAACTGTAAACAAAAGTTTGCTTTCGTAAAAATAAGAGAATCGGCAAAAGAACATGCGGTTGCTACAACCGCATCTCCAGGAAATTAGTGTGAATGAAAAAACATCTTGAGCACTTCGAGACTCAGCGGCAACCATGGATGTTGTCCATCCTTCATTGGCGTCTCCAGACGACTTTGCATTGCCCAGGATTAGACTGCTTGCTTACCAATCGCTACGGTTTTCATTGAAGGCCTGCTCGGTAAGCTTCGCACGGAAGCGGCTGTGTCTGCCGCGCATCCCAATCGTTCTCCTTAGTTTTTTTCTAATGTCTCTGAGCAGCTTCTCAAAGAGCAGGGTAAATCGTTCTTCTCCAGCTTTGCGTACATGGCCCTCACGTGATCGCAAACGCGGAACATTTCGCAAGAACTTGATTTCTTTAAGTGTAGTGAAACACCACTTGCTATAGAGGCTGACCTGCTTGACCTTGGCGGCGAGGCGATTGTGACTCGAACAGGTCATTCTCCAGATGAGTTACTCGAGCCGCCCGTCGCGGAAGCCGTCTCTGTTGGCGGAGGAGACGACATGACGCCTTTAGACGAGAGCGAGAGGGGTACTACGCTATGACCTGTAACGGAAAGTTGGAGTGAGCTGTCGAAGGTAGATCCAAAAACGCTCATTCGAGAGCAGCATGAAGACCTCTCGATTGAAGCGCTAAAGGTAAGCGTACAGTAGGGGACAAAGGAAAAGAATGTGTCTTTTTTTTTAACGCAACGTTTCTGTGTTAGAGCTACCCAAATATGCAAGGTGGCAAGTATGAGCTGCTCTTGGTGCCGCTAAAGTATCGTCGCCAACTATTGAAAGAGGCGCATAAAAACGCGTTGCCAGGACATCTAGGCATAAAGAAGACCAAGGCTAGAATTTTTCTTGAGTTTTATTGGCCAAATTGCTGGAAGGATATCGAAGACTTCGTACGATCATGCGACCATTGTCAGAGAGCGAGGAAATCCACGGACAAGTGGAAGGCACCCATGAAGCGTGTGCCAATTTTCACAGAAATTTTTTGTCACCTAATTATTGACATTGGTGGGCCATTGCAAGAGTCAAGGCACGGTTGTCGGTACATCCTGACGGCCCTCTATGTAGCCACAATATTCTCAGACACGATACCACTTGAGGAGCTCAATTCCCCTCTTGTTGGGGATGCACCTCTATCTATGTTTGCACGCGTGGAATTTCCTTCTGAAATCCAATGCGACAGTGCTACTGTCTTCACCAGCTGCATTACCTCTACCTTTTTGGATAAATGTGGTATAAAAGTAGTGCACAGCTCGATCCATCACCTGCAATCTTGTTCGGTAGAGCGCATGCACTCTGTTCAGAAACAAATAATGAGAGCTCTTTGCTCCGAACACAAATGCGTCTGGGAAGCGTGTATTCCTCCCGCTATGTTCGCTTTGAGATCAGCTCCTCATGAGAGCACTGGTTTTAGCCCTGCAGAGCTTGTGCATGGCAGGTGTTTGAGAACAACATTGCGAATGCCACGCGAGTCCTGGGAGGAATTCGATGAGGACCCTAATGTAGTTGCATATGTTCTGAACCTCTTTCAGAGACTTGGAAAAACGAAAGATCTTGTGGAAAGCCACATGAAGGCTGCACAAGTGTTGTAGAAGTAGTACTGCGACAAATCGGCGAAGAAGCGCTCACTTGAAATTGGTAGTCAGGTAATGCTGCTGGGCTGTCCAAAAAGAACAAGCTTTAGGTTCATTGGGAAGGTCCCGCCAAAGTAATGTCGAAGCTTTATGATACCAATTACGAAGTGAAATTAGAAAGGCGGCCGAAGAAAACTTTTCAAGGTAACTTGATGATACCATACGCTCAACGGCAAGCGGTCATAAATCTGCATTTGAATGCTTCAGAGGAAGAATGAGCAGACATTTTTACTTCTAGTTAGGTAATCGAAAGGGGATCGAATGTAATCTTGGACCAGTTGAAACTGGAGCCTAGGTTAAGTGAATACTCCCGAAATCCAGAAGGAGGACATAAGGAGTACTGTTTCTGAATTTAAGGACATGTTTTCGGATTGTCGCAGAAACAGAACGATGATTTAACAGGCTATCAAGCTAACTTGTGAGGAAACAATTCGTAGCAAGCCGTATCAATGTTCTGTGTGCAAAAGCAGATCATGAAAGAGGAGATTGATAAAGTACTGGAGCTAAAAGTCATAGTGCTGGGTGAGAGTGAATATACATTCCCTCTATCAGTGCCGCGAAAAAATCTTCGGCCATGCATCGATTATTGGCGTCTTAACGCCATAACTCTAGACCAAACTTACCCGATACCGAATCTAGAGGAAAGGGTAGTTATATTTCAACGTTAGACCTCATGCGAGAGTATTGGCAAGCCTCCCTAACGGAGCGTGCTAGCCGCTATGTCACGTTCGTTTCTCCATTCGAAACGTATCGTCCCCTCAAGCTGAGCTTTAGAATAAAAATTGCGTCCTTTGTTTTCAGGCATAATGAACCATGTTCTTAATGCCCTCTCCAAGTTCGCTCTGCCATATCTTGACGATGTTACCATCTTCTCAAACAGCTGGGAAAAACATGTCGTGGATATGCGAGGCGTGCTGAACAGGTTGAAAGAAGCTCGTGTTACCATGAAACCTGCTAAATATCACCTAGGGTGCGGCGAGTTGTGTTACGTGGGACACGTTGTGGGCGTGACCGGCGTAGACCTCCAGAAATTAAGGTAGCCGCCGTCATGAACTATTCCCCCCAACCAGAAAATCTGAAATAAGGACATTTTTGGGCCTAGCTGGATACGTGCCAAATACGTGCATTACGTGCCAAAGTACTTTAGCATCACCCGCCCTCTAACTGACGCACTTCGAAAGTCTGAGCCGGTTAAAATGGTAGGCGACTAAAAAAAAGACTGCGTTTTGCAAGCTGAAACAGGCCCTAAGCGAAAAGCCTCTTCTCATGGCACCCGATTTCTCTAAAGGATTTGTCGTTCAATGCGTCGCGAGTGATCGCAGCATGGAAGCCATTTTGTGCCAGGAGGAAGTGCTCGTAACGAAAGGCTAGTTTTGTATTTCAGTCGAAAACTGAGCTACAAGTAAGAGGCATACAGTACCTCTGAAAAGAAGTGCGCATGCCTGGTGTGGGCCGTTCAAAAGCTAGCCTGTTATAGCTACGGTTAGAGGTTTGTGGTCGAAACGGACCACTGTCCTGTAACATGAATAAATAAGATGTCGCGTAAAAGTGGCCGGTTACTGAGGTAAAGCATGATACTCTAACAGCACCACTTGAACCTTCGCTATAAGAAAGGAAAGCTAAACGGTGATGCGGACGCATTGAGCTGTGCGTTTTAGTTAGCACCTTCTCACCTGTCTGTCATTCGCTGGCGAGTTGGGACAAAAATTGTCGTCATCACGACCTAAGCTGAGCGCTCTCGTCCAGAGTGATCTCAAGAACCAACTTTATGTTGCATTCTATTTCACTACTTTGGTGTACGTGTAAAAATTTGAGTTCTCATTTTAAGAGTTTTGTGTACCACATGTGCCTCTTGATGTTTAGGGAATGAAATTCCGATAGACACGTAGCAAAATACATGTTGCACTATACTTTGTCTGGTGTTCTGTCGGGTAACCGAAGGCACTTGCTTGTGTCGTGTGTTGTCTGTTGCTGAACTGTTCTTGACAAGTTGCAGAACCATCGACAAAAACTGAGACTAAAAATTGTGAGAAGAGACGAGCGAAGCTAGTCAACAAGTCTTGGCGACAAGCCAGTGGAGCTGGGATCTGCATTCAGAAATGGGATGTGTTCACGGAACTGAGCCTATAGCCATATCCATCCCCTGGCTCTGAGGGCGAAACTGGAGGAACCTGGCGAACGAGCGCATCCGATACTCGAGCCATGTGGAAGCAGCTCGTCTTTCCGACGCACTGTTTGGCGGCGGGGCTGCTGTTATGCCTGGGAGTCTACACCGAACGTCATTACTTCTGCAAAGGCAATTTGTGTGAATGCCAATGAGCGAGCCCACCTGACGCCATCAACTCAGCGACGTCAGCAAGCGGTGGCGCGGGTCTGCCTTACGCAATGTATGGTAGCTGCCTCAGCCCACAGGCCCGATAAAGCAAGCAGCGACATCTAGCCTGGCGAGGTTTAGGCAATGCGTGGCAACATCACTCGTTCT
The DNA here is from genome assembly GCF_013339725.1 of Rhipicephalus microplus. Taxonomy (NCBI): domain Eukaryota; kingdom Metazoa; phylum Arthropoda; class Arachnida; order Ixodida; family Ixodidae; genus Rhipicephalus; species Rhipicephalus microplus. The sequence continues at coordinate 31,268 of NW_023612933.1, forward strand.
TGGGTGCAACCCAGCGCAGCGGCTTCGGATATGAGGATCATGACGCAACCCAGCAGCGGGCCCTCGTTGGATGATTATGACGCGACTCAGTGGTCATCCTGATTAGACGTTGATGACGTAAAGGATAACCTGGTGACTATAAAGAACCACGCGGTGCTTCGCCAGGCAGCCAACTTATACGTCAGAGAGAAGCTGACGTATGCGTCAGAGATGACATCTTGGCTCTTCGAGTCCCTAAGCTATCGGCCCCAGTGCCCAAATGTAACGCCTATATTTCTATGCTGTACATAAACCTTGTCCGAAAGGCCAACTGCAACGAAATTTGGCACTCCTCAAAAAGTTCATATATAGGTAGTCTAGCTTGAGGTAGTGCTGCCTGTAAAATGTCGCCTTCGACATACAAGCGCTTACCTTAGAAAAAAGCCTGAAAACGACGGTGTTTTTGAGACCAAAACTAGAAAAACGACAACACGGCTGACCGCATGTGACGTGAATGACAGAAAACTTGGCTGCTCCACCATCTTCGAGCACGCAAATCGCGGACGCACCCCCTAGTATGTGTGTTCTTTGAATGTTAACTTAAGAATGCTGCGTGAAATGCCTCTTATCAAACGCTGGTCCAGGCTTCCCACTGGTGGGTTTGAAGTGTCTGACCTTGAAATTAAGAAACGCTGTTTTACTTGAGCATGACTTGCCATTAACTTCAATGCAGCACGAACGTTTTTCGAACGCACTGTCTTTAGGTGGTGCCAAGGCAATATAAACGCACAAACGTGCTTCAAACGCGATGCATTAAAAGTGGTTTTAACGCAAAAAAAAACAGATTCAGTAGCAGTGAGTATTGCTCACAAGGAGCGACGCGGCAACATTCTGTAGTAATCGTCATATCCGGTTCTGTCCGATTTGCCTGGACACACCGCTAGAGCTCCGAGTTGTCGGCTTGCTGGCAATTGGGGCACCGATTATAAATTAACTACGTGACTAAAAGATCTTTTTCTGTCGTTATCGTAACTTACCGCATATATACTACGTATTTATGGTCGTTTCCGCTGAAGTATTTCCGCTGCAGTTGGCCTTTAACTCACCGTCGTCTTGTCAGCTCGTCTATCAGCTCTGCGCAAAAGCCGTCGCGAGCTGAGAAACCTACGCTACCAAACATCCAGTGCTCTTAGCGGGGGCGAGTTTCGTAGCAATGGCACCTTCGGGACCGTGTTGGCGTCTGGCCTTGTAACAGTATGTAGAATCACTTGTTAATAGAAGAAAAAGCGATTTTGAGGGGCTTTGAGTGTGTATGAAATAAATACCAGGCCGCGAGCTGCGTGATATTATTTCGCTCACGTGTTCTCGGTGGCCTCGACTACCAATCAGCAGTGTTATCTGATCACTCACAAAAAGATTTAGGACCGATTTAAGAACACTAAAAGTGTAATCTGCTCATTCACGTCCATTTTCTGTAGTTTTTTCACCACTTCTCTAGAAAACCATTGTTGATTTTATGCAGACATGGCTGTTTAAAAGTAACGTCTAACAAGATATTATATAAGTCTGGGGGGCTGGAAACTCCTGATGCCTTGCAGTACTCTGTAATTTGCTGCTAGTAGCACTTTAACGCAAACAACCAATTGTGAGTTAATGTGTAGCGCATCTGACAGAGGATCGCATTCAGGACGCAGAGTTTACAAGTTCTGGAAAGTGTGACGACTCGTCATATCACTGTTGCTTGCGGTGGGAGTATCTTGAACATAGGGAAAGGAAAGCTAAGGAGAGGCCCTCGCACAACGAGCAGCAGAGCGAGAAGTGTGGCGGAAGTGACATGCTTTTGCAGGGGAGGGGGGTTGTGGGACATCGCGGGCACACTGGCGTCTCATATCGTCTGCATTACCACTCGTAGGACCGCTTTGTTGATAGCCGGCTGTAGGTCTGATTGTGCATAGTTATGCCGCTGTAACACTACAAAGTGATGCAATGTGTCCGAAGCGTTCAGTGAGAGTTGTTCTTCATGGTTGCGAGTTTATTTTACATTGCTTGAGATTGAAAGTGGTCATTTTCGAAGCTGGTGACCTTTTTGAAAGTTATTGGCGCCGCAGCTTTGGTGCTTTTCTTCGAGACTGGACTTGCGTTCTTCAGCGAAAGAAGCGTATAATTTCAAGAAGACAACGGCAGCGTCTACGACTCCTAATTCGGGAGGCGGCAGTGAGCTGTTCTCGTGTACGATGGTCACAACTATAGAAAAGCACTACTTGGTTCACTGTTCTTACCGGAGTTTGCCGAGCCAAGAATTTGACTTGCATGACAAAGAAGGTGATTTATTCTTTTAATTATCCCTTTCTGGTAACATTTTGCATGGGTTAACCTAATATTTGGTAACTGTTGTTTTTCGCTATGTTCGCAGTCAGCCAACCCGCACGCTGCTGCGAACGATACTCATGCGCGCGAATCGTGACACACGTATCACAGAAGGATTTGGAAATATTTCATCTGGCTAAATGACAAGGTAAACTAAATAAAATTTCGCTGTTACATTACGTTCCGTACTAAGAACTTACCATATCTGCAGAAGAAAACAGCCTGTCATGGTGATTTTTTGGCCAATTAACGCCGTTGCTCTCTTGCATTCAGCGGAATAAACACAAAGCGTAAAGCGGCAAATTTATTGTAGATTCATGATGAGACTGTGAATCTCACTCACGCACTTCACAAGCAAATATCGCTGCACATTTTCTCATCACGAGCAATAAAGTTTCGCTTTTATAGTTCGTCTATCGGAAGGCTGCGGCTTTGGCAGCCGACGCGTCCGAAATCGGCTCGCCTCCCTCTCTGCTGGCGCCCGCTGCGCATGCACGAGCCGCTGTACCGCGCCCACAATTGAGAGGAGTGCTCTACTATTCCCTACTGCCGGCTTGGTGAAATGTGACGTACCAGCCTCTCCTCAGCTTATTCCTTTCTGTGTGATCTTGAAGATTCTGAGTGACGATAACTTTGTATATAAACTAAAGTAAAATATACGTGTTTTGTGGATGACTGTCAAACACATATGTAAAGGAAATAAATACACTGACCGCCAAGGAAGTGAAAAAAATATATCTTCTGCTATGCCATAAAATCATGTCTTTACTTCTATAGAAAAATTGTTCGTCCAAGCCAACACGTTGTGGCAATTACCACGTGTTAACAACGTTGACGTTATTTTTATTGCGATAGTGCCTACATAGACATTCTAGGCTTGATTCTCTCGCTGGCGTCAGCGTCGACGTCCGCGTCTTTCATCGTATATGTGTACGTGTCTATGTATATAAAAATGCAAGAAAGGAAGATAACCCAGAAAAAGGCTGCGTTGAGCGGATTCGAATTTAGGTCCTCTTAATCGTGAGTGCGAGGCGTTAACCACTGAGCCACCGAGGAGCACGTCCGTAATCCTTCAAACGGCAAGCTTTTTATGTCTACCACTTACCGCTGCTCACGGGCATCTCAGAGGGAATTATTGTGTTTTCAGCATTACCAGCAAGACGGCGCAATGAGCGCGCACTGGCTTTAGCACTCGCCACATCGCGCGGTTGCACGCGCTCTAATATCCCACGCGAACTTTGCTGCACTTAGAGGAGGAGAGCAACGCTCTCTCGCGCGTCGTTATTTTGCGGTTGGGAGGAGGGGAGGATCGTATATCTTGGCTGGCCTACTGCTCTACCTGAAATGATTCCGCTGTAGTTACAGGGCGCACAAAGGTCACTGCATTCATTGCACTCTCCGTTTGCGAAACGCGCGCACTTTTCATACACAGAAAAATAACAACTGAGACACTTATTTGCGTGAATCTGTACATGTGAGCACGTTTTCTGCGTCGTTTGTGCGTGAGAAAAGCTGGGCACGTTTCGATCTGCTTTCTATTCTGTGCGTGACTATCCAATACGTTGCTATCGCGCTCATTGCTTCACCTTTGGGGCAAAGCTGTGACTTTTTAATTTGCCGCATCTATTGCATACGCTATTAAGGTACGACCCACGCACCACCACTGGCGCTCATTATCACCACCACACGACAACAGCGCAATAACATTCCACTTCAATTACACAATTACTAATGAATGGTGCTCACATTATTAACGCTTCTGGGCCCTGTTTACCCCTTCATCGAATGTGACGTTTTTACGTTTTTCTTCCAGGTCATCATTGGAGCAGGAAGAAAGGCATTCTTCATTTCTACGGAATATAATGAACAATACCAGAAAGGTGCAAGAATCGATGGGCTCAACTTGATATAAGTCTGGCAAGCAATGAAGAATAATACTCATGCTCGTTATGTTTAGGACAGATCACAGTTTTTAGTGGTATAAACTAACTCCACTGATTACTTGTTAGGTGGTCGCATTTTACACAAAATTGTACGCATAGGCAATACTTTAATTTTGGTGTGCCTAAATGGAGTAAAATATATTTTTATTTTTGCCAGTGTAATCACTATACCGCTGAGACCATTTACCAGGAAGAGGGATGGCGAGAACAATCGATAGACAAGGAAAAGAAGTAAACAAAAAATTGATGCCATTGAGCAAAATACCACTGCTTACTATGTTAGAAAAAAGAACTCATTCGAAAAATTGAATTGATACACAAGTATAGAAGGATTATGAATTAAAACGAAAGTATAAAGCTCAGACATTCATTGCAATTACAACATGTACAGGGTGTCCCACTTAAGTTTAGCCAGAGTTTAAAAATGTGCTGCAGCAAGTAATCAAAACGTGACCAAATGCATGCTTCTCACCGTCACCTGTAGTTAAAATATTTTTTGTGTTTTCAAATATTGCTTGATTAGATGTGTTTAAATAAAGAACTTTTCAAGAAAGGTGGATAGATAAAAATTTTCAATACAAAAGTTGTATATCGGTTGGCAAAACGTCCTACTTGACATATTTGAACTTCACATCTGTTAGTTATTAGTGTTTTTCTGCTAATTACAAATGTCCGCAAAATACAAACAATACAACGTGACAAACCCGCTCATGCGCCAGTGCGCGCAATGGTTCCAGTGCTTCACAACGTTCCATCGACGGACGGCCAAAGCATTTGTCCCATTGAACTGTGTCAGCACGGCCGCTTCGATGGTGGTGGCTTTACTATGAAGACGTCTTGCTATCAGCCACAAAAACGATTACCGCTGTGACAGCGTATCGCTGTCGTGAACCGGTGCGAGGTAAGCGTGTCATTCGTACGCGGAAAGTTAGAGAGTATTAGGATCATCGTGCGCACTGACGCACGAGCGGGTTTGTCACGTGGTATATATTTTTATATTTTGCGGACGTTTGCAGTTTGCAGAAAAACACTAATATCTAACAGATATAAAGTTTAAAACTGCCTAATCGGACATTTTGGAAACCAATCTACAACTTTCTCATTGAATTTTTCATCTATTTTTGTTTCATGCAAAGTTAGTAGTTAATTAAACTTATCTGATTAAACAATATTTGTAAACACAAAAATTAGTTTGATTAACTCCAGGCAACAATGAGTAACATGCATTTGGTCACGTCGTAATTACGTGTTCCAACATGTTCTTAAACACTAGCTTAATTTATGTGAGACACCCTGTATAGGTGTAGTAGCTATAGCTAGATGCAGCACTGCATTAGAGGGGTGGTGTCACCAAGTAAATGGCATGCGTGTTCTTTGTTGTGTTTCCTTCAGCTCCAGTAAGCATGATACACACGCCAAGATTCGTGTATTTTTGCTAAATAATTTTATATTGCACTTCTTATGTGGATTATTTTCGGTTTCGTCTTTGTGGTGCCGAATAGGTGACCGGTAAAATGGGCAATCGCAGGGAACTGTAGGACACGACGGCTTCCGGTTCGACGCATCACACGGGTCAGCAGCCGCACGCGCGCATTTTTGTACTGCTCTGTTGAAAACAGAACCTCGCTATGCAATGTCGGTGCTTTAGAAGTAGTTTTTTTTTTGCAACCGTGACTGTTACAATGACAAGCTACGAAAGCAATGAACGGTCCGGAAATTTTGTTTCCGCACTAAAGAGAAGTGCAATGCTTTTATGCTGCTCGGAATGCTGTTAATTTCGCTAGCAGATCAGTTGATACGCAAAACAGTTTTCATTGTATAATATGGTACTGTAGATAAAAAGTCACCATTTTAAAGATTTCAAGGGATGGGGATGACTGTAGCATTGTGCTAAGAGTACATTTTGGGATCGCTGCTATGGCCGAACTCATCAGTCGATTTGCATGAAGGGCAACACTTATTGAGCGCGTTGAGGCTTTTTTTTTCTATCCTTCGGCGCGCATTAAGGTCCATTTCTTAGTCGAAACCAGATGCTTATTTTAACGCTGACATTGGTATGTGCGGTTTAACGTCCCAAAACCACCACATGATCATGAGAGACGCCGTAGTGGAGGGCTCCGGAAATTTTGACCACCTGGGGTTCTTTAACGTGCACCCAAATCTGATGAACGGTGACCTTGGTCAAGCTACACGGCACGGCGGCACATAAACAATACAGTCAGACAGAAGGCGCCAAATAATCGAAACACTGCGCTTGTTTAACGCACTTCTTCCTTTGGGTGCCATCATGGCGCAGTTTGACCAAGATAAACACAAATAGACTCGTCCAGCGCTTCATGTAAACATACTCTTGTGTGAAGCTTTCGCGTTTTTTGTCATGTATATGGGTACATTGGCCGGGGCTCATCTCCTTTGGCAGGTAGATTTCGCCCGCGCGTCGCCATATATTTCTGTAGGCGCGCCTGAGCGACAATTTATTTCTCAATATATTATTCGCACCATATTCATGTGTGAGCTTTTGTAGCGTGAAATACACATGTACCTGTTATAAAATGGTTTTCGCACACTCTGCCTTCAACAATCCGTATTAAAGGCTACCTGTCGCTGTGGCTCTCTTCACAGCCACGGCCCACCTCATTTTTTTCTTCGTTTCATAGGAATTCTACCTGCGTTTGCCTTTCACGCTCGAGCTGGAGCAGCCAACGGGTGAACAACTGACCATGGTTCATCAGGACGAAGATAAACTGGCGGCCACGCGCCGCGAATTCCGAATAATCTGAGGCTTACGGCGAAGCGGTTCACCGTCGTCTACTCTTCTCGAACCGGAGGCCGGTAGCAGGCGGTGCATCCCACAATTCTCGCTCTTTTACTCGTCACCCATTGAGCAGTGACGTTGATCCATAGCTGGATGGGTCACGTGAGCACACAAGGCTGTCATGCACATCGTGTTGAGTTTCGTCTGCTCTCATATACACGTGCCACACCCACTAAGCGCCAGCAAAACAAGCGCGCTGACAGTCTTCAAGGCCAGCTGCAGTAGCATCGAGGCAGTGGCAAGGCAAAAGGCAGCTAGAAGGAAACAAAGCGTTGATATTTATAATGTGTGTACAGAACGAGGACGAGGAAGCAACCCAACGCTCGATGCGCCGGTCTTTTATAAGCGCCGAGATGCTGATAGAGGATGACACAGCCCCTCTGTTGAACGCGCGCAGTGTCTCTGAACTACGCGTCGAGTGTCTTTTCGAAAACAAACTGAGTTCTGGATGGACACGCAAGGTGTCTCTGCAAGGGACGCCAGCAAACTCGTAAGAGCAGGCATGCTAGCTCTCTCCTTGTTTACAAAATGCGTTTCGGGGATGGCGGAGGTCACTCACGTCACTACAAATCTGGTGTGACATCACGACAACTGTCATTGCTTCTTGTATTTTGAAACGTCATTGTTGCTTTACAAGCGATTTGCCTAGATCGCGAGGGTGAGCATTCTGCTACACTTCTAGAAGTGACTTAAAATTTATTCTACGCGTTTGTTGTGTACGACTCTTCGTGTTGAGATTCCTTGCATACAGAGGAAACCAACAACAGGCTTAGGATAGCCTCTAAGTTTTGTGTCACCACCTCTTTAAACTCACTCTAATGTGAAGATTGGTATTGCTTATATACCGAAACAGGTAATGATATAAGTTTAAGTAAACTTGTTTTCGCTTACCAAAGCTCAAATATGTAAATTAGTTTTATTTCTTATGCATAAGCAAGGTTATATTATTGAAATATTGCTTCAAGTTTAAATAATTTAGAAGAAAGATTTGAGCCAGAAGTGATGCGTGCTACTTTGTTATCATGATCATGGCACGGTAAGGCTGCAGAGAGCAATTGAAGCAGGTCATTATGCAGCGTGCAACGATCGTAGAGTTTACGGAATAAGGGTAGGCGAACAGAGTGGTCCGTTTGAGAGTGGTTCCAATCCGGCTTGTTGTATTGCGGGGACAGTAAGTGGAACAGATGAAGTCAATAGCATGGGTTTTGAACGATTCGTTGATGTTGATGACATATTCTAGATGAGAATCTCATATGACAAAGGCATATTTCACTTTCTGTCAGATGAGTGTTATGTAAGCGAATTTTAGGTAGGTCGTGCATGTTTCACGCTTGGCTTAAGAAGACCGTCGTGGTTAGCTGAAGTTAACAAGGTGTTATATTGTAATGGGAAAGAAAACTAGACTGTAAATCAACTTATGTGTGTGGAAGCTTGGGCTAGTTGGTAAGACATGAAGATAGCTATATCTCGAGAACAGAAGGACGACACATAGACACGTGTCCTTGATTTCGTTCTTGTCTCTGTGTCGTCGTTGTCTTCTCGCGCAATAACTATCGTCATGCAAGTCAACACCATGAAAGATCTCCTGTGATGTAAGTTCAAGGCTAGCAATATTGGTGGGTAGCTTGTCAGAAGTGACTGGAATGATTTAGCGAGCGGCATTAGCTTTGCATAGGCACAATTAGGGACAGCAGTTATGAGGAGCACGCATCTGTCACTTCAATAAGGTCACTTCAAAGGTCAAGGCACTGGGCATCATTACTGATTCGCTATATGAAACGCAACCATATGCCAAGTATCTAATTTGAGAGAAAACAAATTACTCCCCGATCTTTAAAAAAATGACGAAAATAGGGAACCAAATACTCTGCCTTTGGCGACTCAAAAAGTTTCGGGAATACAAAAAAGTAAGAGCCCTTAGCACAGGCGTATTGTCTTTATTACAGTAAGTTGTTAATCCGGTTTTATGTCTCATTCACGTCATATAACCATTTGCAAATGGTGCAGTGAGACCCACGGGATGGCTCTATACTCTCCCATAGTAGAGTACCAATACTTTAAAAAAATATCGACAAAAAGGGTGTCTTTTTGTCCCACAACAATAATCGTCATCAGGCTTGCATGCGCTTCCTTTCTTGAAAACTCGGCGCTGGCCAATTTCCTATCGAAAATGCAATGTCGCCCTGATAATGGGCATGTCGATCGTGACCGGAATGTACCGGGCGCGGGGCGATTGCAATATAAATGAAGATTATTGTTGTGGGACAAAAGGACACCCCTTTTACTCACTCTTTTTTAAAGTGAAGAACTCAAAATTGCTAACCACTTTTTCTAAATACACATGTCGTTAAAAAAGGCAGGGACGGCACACAGCTCTCCCTTAGTAAAGTACCTAGTACTCTAAATTATTAACCGCTTTTTCTAAACACACAACGCTAAAATAAAATTAAGGTGGGTTTGTTTGACTAGAAGCATGTGATGAGGAACGCTACAAGAGCTTTGAATGAACGATAAACGAGGCGTCCACTTGAAAGTTTGTGTAAACAGCTGAAAATAAATCGTTAATAAATATGATGAAATCAGTATTGTATGAATACTCCTTTGTGAAATTCGCGCTAATATTCTCAAATAAAGTCATGCTATTGCATATTATTTATTATATGTGTACATATGACGTGTTCGAGAAGTATACATATGATACCAGAGATAGGAGGGTTGACGGTTAATGGGAACGCAGCGGTAAGCTGATTTATATATTGGAATCATTTTAACTATTCTCCGCTCTTTAGGAAAAATAGAAGACGACAATAAGTTTAAGAAAAGGGCTGATGCCCCACCGCGGTGGTCTAGTGGTTGAGGTACTTTGCTGCTTCCCTGCAGGTCACGGGATCAAATCCCGGCTGCGGCGGCTGCATATCCGATGGAGGCCAAAATGCTGTAGGCCCGTGTGCTCAGATGTAGGCGCACATTAAAGAACCCGAAGTGGTCAAAATGTTCGAAGCTATTCACTATGGCGTCTCTCATAATCATATGGTGGTTTTCGGACGTTAAACCTCACATATAATTATAGAACAAGGCTGATAACGCTGGTGAAAAGTTCACGAAGGCATTTAAGTATATTCAGTATGTTTCTTTATTGGCATGTTTCTTTGACATTTTCTTTCAAAAGTTGTGAGGGTGGAATGTCATCGCAATCATATTTTACGTTCATAGCCACGCGAGACTTTTTGTCACAAATGGTCTTGCCATCATATAGACACAACATTGTACTCTTCGTCGACATGAAATGCTTGAGCGGCGCTGCTAAAGAAGCATTCAACATTAAAAAAATCACTGTATTTTAAGCTGCTTGAAGATAATTATGGGACGAAGCTATCGGAGGTGATTATTGTAATTAAATTTGAGATAGTACTGAGACTGATTGAGGTTGTGATACTTATGTATTGTTTTTATTCAAACAGATAGTGCTGAGACCAATTGTGATATAGCGGTAATTCTTTTTCATAGCTGATATGAGGTTCCGAGTTCCGGGTTAGGTTTTGACTTCATAATAACAGCTTCACTAGCTATCATCTCTGGTGTAGAATTTTCTTGTCGGTATTGCCGCCTTACAAGCTCTTCAAGTTGTTTCAACTGCGCGTCAGCTTGGCGTTTTCCCCGCTTAGCCTTTGCTTCCTTAGCAATGGTCTGTGGTGTATAACTTTGTTGTCGCCGTCGCCGCTTTGCATCCGCTTCCTTTTCTTTTGTTTCCGTGGTAGCTTTCCGTCGACGGCGACGCATATACTCAGCACGTCGCGCTATCCCATGTTCGTCTTCGTCCATATGAGTGAAGAGAATGTGTGGTATGGAACGTGGTTATATATATATATATATATATATATATATATATATATATATATATATATATATATATATATATATATATATATATATATATATATATATATATATATATATATAGCGTTGACAGCAGCGCCATCAAATATACAATTAACAACAGTGCCCTCTGTTGCTCATAAGTTGAAGGTTAAATTCAAAATGGTTCAGAAATGTCAGACAGATGAAGACTTGTTACGGACAGATGGGAGATGGCGGACATCGTGAGGTCTTAAGGAGCTTCGCCCCTAAAAAATCACAGCATGTCGAACGAGTGTGATGATGAGTGGTGTGACGCATCCGCCCGTCCATCTGTTCATTCTTCTGGACGCACGGACGGACAGAAGCATGGTCAAGATAAAAAAACCACAAAGCTTGTCTATATATTATGCACCAGCTAGGAAGGGCTTGAAACTCAATGTGTTGCTTATATTTTAAATCATGTGACATTTAAATTTCGTTCGGCAAAGAACCAAGTAATAAAAAAATAATATTCGCCATTTCCAAAACAAAGGTGACGTTCACGAGGCCGTGCTACATGGGCCGATTCCCAGAAGGTGTGGTACTAGCACAGCCAAACGCTTGTCCACTTGTGCGGGGATTATTGCGCCTTGGTCTTCCTCTCTGTAGCTGGCAGGCTAAATGATAAACGATATAAACTTACGTGATCCCCAGAGCTCTAGACATAAAAAGCCATGTTTTGCAGCACAAACATGAGACAGTACTTATTGCACTAGCTCTACAGAACTGGCTAACCTCCTTGTCCTTCCTCTTTCAATCCTCCTCCTCCTACGGTACATGAAAAGTCAGTTTGTAATCTCAACACTGCATGATGACGTAACATGTTTCAGAATCGAGGAAGTTTGCTTCGGTACTTTAGCGAAGGGACCAGCTGCCTTACTCAATGTGCTGACTCGAAACACGGAGGACCAGCGAGCAATACTGGTTACATTAACGAGGTCCGCGCTAGCGCAGAAAACTCTTTTTGCTCCTTCTCTTCGCATCACTACTACTTTCTTGGCCCTCTGTAAAATATTTGCCCAGCTATTTACAAACGACAACCTAACTTACATATTGGTTTTAAGTCTATTCGATAATGAGCAAATGCCGTACTGGCTCAACCACTCTGAACACAACACAACAAAGCCAAATCTGACGGAGAAGGTAAAGGTTGCTTTGGAAATACTTTCGAAAGCGCCCAAAGGTTTTGTGCTTCTTGTTGCAGGTGAGCAACTACACTGATTTAAAGTAACTTTTAGTGCTATGCCAGAGGTATAAGACATCCTATACCCTAATTTGTGCATAAACAATGCTATAACAATGTCTGCGTCATTCCAAGTCTAACTAAGATTTCTAATAAGACTACATTCTGTGCAACACTCTGAAAATACGTTTTGCAGCTAAAATCATGTGTTGTTGTGCATGTTTGTGGTGACAGAATTACAGGATAGTATTAGCATTCTGTAAGTACGAGCGTATTTTATCAACTGAAAAATTTGAAATGGCTTACATTTCTATTCCAAAGAGATTGGGCAAATGAATTTATTTTGCAAAAACATTGTTGCTAAATGTTTACGTGTTCTCATCGTTACGCTGTTGTCGTCGTGTTGTACTCGTCGAGGTGAAATAAAGTTTAGATGAATACGCTGGATGTGCTTGCAGTACGCCAAGATATGCGTCACATTTTAAATCAGCACCCTAACAGTGCATAACGGCTTGTATCAGTACGTTTTACAACAAGCAATTTTGTGAGATCACAGCTACAGCCACTCTTCATGGTGTAGTTGTCCGCCAGCGTCCGTAACAGCTATCACGTAAAATGAATAAGTATTCAGAGTCCAATGGTATCAGGTTCGAAGCACCTAGGAGTTTGAGCTCGTCCGTTGTGACGATGATGATGAGGCTGATGATGATGAAGAATAAGTGCGCTCATGCAGACGGTGACCATCATGCTGAAAATGCTGAAGATGTATGAAAAGAAACGTGAACGTGCACTTGCACGGAAAAGGTAACACCGATGCAGTCGACGCCCGATGACGCTGATGAAGAAAAAGAAGCACGTTCCAGGCCGCATATTCTCTTTCTGCCTTGGATGAAGACGAATATGAAGGTGCTCTCGCCTGCAAACCCAATGTCTAAGCAGAAAACGAGCTACCCAGACGCGAGAGTTTAGGGCCGTTTCACGCGCTTCCCGCACTGCCGAAACGCACGTGCCGGCACCCCTCCCGCACGCAAGCGGTGGAATAGGCGACTCCGAAACCCTGTGCTAGAAGGAGCAATTATTCAAATTCACAAATAGGCAGTAAAAAAGTATCCCCACAATAACGATAATGAATAGTGGGACTCTTCGCATGCTTTCAAACTTGTCAGGTAACATAAAGTTTAACGACATCATATGTGTGTCTATCAGTACCCGTAATGTAGTAATAATATTACCGACACTGCCATAACGATTATTGTCAGCTTATCGGACATTGTTGCTTTAGCCATCTTGAAAAGACTGATGAGTCAATCGTGGGGCTTCGTTAGAGCACATACTTTTAAACCCATATTGCTCTGTAAAGTTCAGCCAAATGTTGTAGTAAAGCAGCAGATGAAATTCTGACTGATTGTTGCACCAATTTAAGATGGTTTTTTCTCCTTTTTCTTCCAGGACTGGCTGGAAACACAACACTATAGAGAGAGCTTAGAATCACATACAATGTACTGTCCTATGCTGTTGGACCAGGCTACAGTAAACGTGAAAATATTACGGAAGAAAAGACATGTAAGCCATTTACGAAAACTACATGTGATTATTGACAGTAGTACGTACAATCAATAATCGGGCGTCGACAACAATGCATTTTGCTGTTTCCAGTTTATGCCAGTCTCTGTTGCCTAAATAGCTTATTACGACCTGCGTCGTACTATTGAAGGCAGCGCGAACAACATTAGTAAGAAGACTCTTATTCACGAAAGCCTTTTTTTTTCAAACGGACTCACTCGAACTCACGAAAATATTACTCACACGCACTAATTCTGAGACGGACTCAGAACTAGAGTGAGTCCGAGTGAGTCAACTCATGAGCAAATTTACCGACGTATGCCGCACACTCATACTTGAACACAGGCCCATAAGCATTATGGCCTGTGTTCATAAGAACACAGGCCATAAGAACACAGGTCATAACTCATAATTTTCTGACATTTTCCATATCGAGTTTTTGCCTTTAGTTTGTTTAATAAACTTGGTAAGACGATGTTAAAAAACCAGTTTTGTAATTACCTTTAACACTGTTACCATTCGTGTGTCCTTCACACGCTCGTACGTGTACAGGCACGATGTTTACTTTGCATTTCTAATCATCAATGTTTGTAAAACAAAAGAACAATTGTCCTAATTCTCCCTCACTGAATTTTCCCACGTGGAATCCATGAGGTGCTTGTATAAATATTAAATAACAGAGTACCAAACCTAAGTAAAGTATGAGATGAACTTAAAGTTGGTTTGTGAATCTGAGCCTATATGTTTTAAGGGCCGCTAAGTGCTAACGCACTGCTGACCTTATTGTCGCGTATTTCCACGCAGCGGGAGACGATTTCGTCCAGCAACAGACGTATTCTTTATGGAGTGCTACTCATGGCGGGGAGGATGTGGCCGTTTATGCTAAAGGACCATTGGCACACCTCTTCGACGGCGTAAACGACCAGACGTACATCACCTACGTTATGGCATACGCTTCGTGCATAGGCCAATTCAACGGTAGCAAATGTCATCACTTCAACGTTAAGACACGTTGATTTTAAAAGCTGAATTTCCAAACTAAACGATAAAAAAACAAACTTTTGCACCGTGATGAACTGTATGTTTTACATGGCCTGTACAGCATACAGGTCGTCCCGCATAACTCTTGGCAGTGTCTTAAAAATATGCCGATGCACGCAATGCCGATGCACGCAATGCCGATGCACGCAATGCCGATGCAAACATGAAAATAATGCACGTTGCTTATTATCTCATGTACGTCACACCACTTTTTGGGTTTGTATAGGGAAAGAACTAGCATTTCATTGAAGAGCAGGTGAAATTCACCTGGATTTTCACCGGACATGCTAATCCAAATACCGTTTAATGACTCCCAAATATACGAACATAAACACAAAACAAATACAGTCACACAAGCGCACTACACAATTTACAACGTTTCGTTCAGGCTTGTGACCAGCAAAAATGCCTGTACTGCTTTTGTGGCGTGTAACGCACTGGAGTTGTTCTCCCATGAGACTAGAATAATTGTCGACCAAGTTTGCGTCCCGTTGTAACTTTAAGGCTTTAAGGATTAGGCAAACCATTTATTTAGATAAGGTTGAATAGCGGTGTCCTAAAACAACGAAAGCGGGGAAAATTCTCATTAGAAAGTTGTAGATTTATATCTTTCAAGCACTCCTGATGAGACAGTTTCCAAGAGTGCACCTAAATATATTGATGTTTTAACACTTACTGCTAATAAGCGTTAACTACAAAGAAAACCCACAGAACACGCCCGTTTGCCAGAATTTATGCGGCGAGGGGACGGGCCTGCTGCAGGTCCGTCGCGGTGCTATGGCAACGGTGGTTCGCTTGTGATCCGATGGTCACTGGTTCAATGAGAGCGGTCGTGGTCGCGTTTCGGTGGGGGCGAAATTCTAGAAGCCAGTGTACCGTGCTATTTAAATACACTTTACGGAAAAGCAGATGCTCTGTGGTTTGAGAGCTGGTCAATGCAGCTGGCCAAATAGTCAATTTTTGATTTTGGGACATAATATGCCACAAATATTGCAGTTAAAGCTGACTCAAATTTCTCATGACTGGCAAAATTAGCCAGTTAAGCGAATTATTAAGCGTTGAAAGTGTTAATAAAATAATAAAAATTCATCTGGTCAATTGATCTACTTTCGTTTTTTAATAATAAGTAAACCATGCTTTTATTTTCCATAAGATCATTGTAAAAGCTGCGATTTTTCGGTCATCCTGCGTATACGTCATTGATGCGACCACAGCGCCACACTCCTGTTTTTAATTACCCGAAACTTGCTCTGCACTGCTTCCTAATTTTGTATGGCCCCGACTACCACGTACACGTGGCGATAGCTCTACCGTTAGGTAAATGGCCAGTACGAAACGCACTAACAGGAAACCAAATAAAGTATAGCGGCCACTGAAAAACGCCAGGGAATGGCAGCAGGTGAAAAACGTGTTCCACTATCACCGTCACTGCATTAGTGGTACTGACTGAGATTCCTAGGTTTGAATGCACATATATACCACATAAAGTGCGAAGAAGGATTACAGCAGCAGTAGCTCTGTTGGTAGAGCATTGGTTGAATTATTCAAAGGTCGGAGGTTAGAACCCTCTCAGAGGCAAGATATATTTTCGTCCGCTTTACTTTTTTTATATACAGGCATAGTAAATGCTCCACATAAAATCCCCTGCAATTTTCCTCGATTTCTTTCAAGTTAGTTCTGATTAAAGTATGAGATAGTTCAACTCCACTCAATTCTATTTTATTTTTTCAGGTTATACATGCTGGGTGGTTCCGTTGGCTTGAAAGCTACATCAGTAGCTTGACCAGACCCAACGATCAGACTGTACTAAATTGTACAGGGCAGTAACGACAAGCAGTTTCGCGCGATGGAGAGCAAACAAAGAAGTGAAACAATTCAAATAGAATATCATAATTATTTATACATAGGGTTAAACATATTTGTAGCCCCTCAACTGCACAAGAAAAAAAGTGAAATAAAATAAAACAAACGAGCATAAAAAGTTAGAAAAAAATGTTACGTCAAATAAAATATTGTATAGCACTAGGCAATAAACAGAAATAGTAACAATACAAAACTATAACGCCTGTATTACTATAGCATTACTAGCTTTGAACACAAGTTAAACATGAACAAATAACGACGAACGCCACAGCAAATTCATATATCCATAATAATATGAAGAAACATCATTTACACACAGATAAATTGCACAGAATTTCACTGTATGTGACATTATATGTGCACGAAATATAAACACAAGTTTTTTTCATTAGGCATATGATTTTTTCATATTTATTTTAAGTAGATGGCAGGTATATACCAACAATTGGTGTTTATAATGCGTCCTGAATTATTGAACTGGCCATCGTTCAGGGTTCTTAGACTTAACATTATTAGTACGAAGTTCTAAAGAGGCCAAATGTTTCATGTAGTTCTTGATAGATTCAGAAGCATTTCGCGCTGTATGTAATAAACGGAAAGTATGAAGGTGGTCGATTCTAATAACATTGTATTTAGGAAACGCTTCTTAAGTGCTGTAATATTAGTCTGTGTTGCCAATATCGCGAATAATCTTCTGCTGTAACATCAGAACTCTACGAAAGTTAGTTATAGTAGTTGCGTTTCATACTAAAGTGCAATAGTTTATTTGGGCAATAAATAAGGCATTGTAGACATGCAATTTGGCTTTTGTAAGCCGAAAACTACCATATAGTGATAAGATTTTATCTCTCTTTGATATCTGTCATCGGCTTTCAACTCATAGTTTGATGTGCTGCTTTGAACCTGCGATTGAGAAACTTTGTTGACGACGTCCTAAGGAACCAAGTTTCTTTCTGTTCTTTCATTTCTTTCCACATCTGCAGCTATGCAAAATCTCTTAGATTTCTCTCATAGCACTCAAGAGAAGCGGGCGCATACTTGACTCTGGCGTGGACATAGGCATTCTCCCCATGTGTATAGGCTTGCACTGTTCCGAGTACACTTCTTGTGTACTTGCTTGGCTCCACTAAAATATTTCCCCGTGGTGATCATCTTTGAACTACCCTTGATGGCAAATCGCTATAGTAGCTTGCTATAACGGGCTGTAGGGCTAATCGGTTGATGCTGAGGAAACGTTAAGGACCACCTATCCTGTGCTCTTCATTTTCTCTAGGTGGGTGGCGTCTTTAACCTTGCTTTTCCTATGGTGTATGCAATACTTTGGCAGTCGTCATATACATCTGTTCGTTCGTACTCGTGAATCAGGTGCACATGAAAAAATCTTATTCGGTATTTGCGATTGAAGCCAACGAACATTGAAACAGACGTATCTAAAATAGTTTGTTTTCTCAGCTCGCAGGAGGTATACAACATGTGCCATAAATTTCAGTGATACTCACTTGCAAAAGATAACTGACAATACCGAGCATCAATGATTGATGCTATACTTCACTCGTACGCGAAAAAATGAAGTAAATTGAGATAAAAGCCTCTGAGTGATAGAAGTGAAGTAAGTACTAAAATCAAGTATATTTAAAATACGTAGGCCCCATCGTAAGCTGTTCTTCCGTAAGGTGTGCAACTTCAGCGTGAGCACCATATAGTACCCATCACTAGTAACTATACTGAAAATAAATGTTATTGAATGGTAATCAAGTACGCGTGCTTCAATACCTATGCTTGCTTGCTGTATGAGCCGATGATCTCGTCAATTTTCGTTATCTCTTGTGTTGAATCCTCATTCAAGGAGAGTAGGTGAATTCAGTATTGTTGCGGTTATTGCTCATTTGAGAAATTGTTCTCTGCCCAATATAGCTCGCCTTGTCTTTGCACCTGTTACGAAAAATTGCGGGACCCTGAACCTCTACCGTTCCTGATAGCCTAGATAGATTTAGGGGCAGGAACTGGGCGGCACTGCCTAGAAGCCTTGCTCCTAAAATTACCCATTTTGGAATCGCTACACTCAGGACTAAAAATTCAACACCTTGTGTTTTGGAAGCCGAAGATGCCGCCGGGTAAATATATATAGGTTAGGTTTAACGTCCCGGAACCACTATATAATTATGAGAGACGTCGTAGTGGAGGGCTCCAAAAATTTCGAACACCTGGGGTTTTTAACGTGCACCGAAATCTGAGCACACGGGCCTACAATATTTCCGCCTCCATTGGAAATTCAGCCGCCGCCGCCGCGATTCGATCCCGCAATATGTGGGTCAGCAGGTGAGTACCTTAGCCACTAGACCACCGCGGTGGGGAGGCCTCAAACCTCAGTCGTTGGCGTGGAAACTCGGTAATTTGCCTTGTAGTTATGCAGGTGCTTGAAACTTCCTTGCAAAAAGACCCCATAGAAGCGTTTCGTCGTGAAATAAAGGCAGTATTATGTGTATTAGAGCGTGGTAGAATAGTAAAATAACCACCAGGCGTCACACAATCCAAATTTGGTTTCCAGGCGCCAAACCCTATGAACTACATAACGTGTGAGTCATCAAATACTCCGAACCAATCATAGGAAGGTCAGCCTAAATTCTGCACCATCAGCAGCCACCGCATCAAATGTGTGCACCTAATGCCTTATATATGCGTATACATATAACTGGTACTTCACTTCTTCGAAGAATTACGAATAATGCCCTAGTCAGTGGTTTCGAACTTGAAAAAAAATTATGCTTTGCTGTCCGCGCAGGCCTGACGTGTTCTTTTTTTTTTTTCAGTTGTTGCTTATACCTTTAATTTTCTTTTAAATTTCACCATGCATAAAAACGCCTTCTCGAAAAAAACATATCTACTGCTAACCTCATTGCATAAAAAAGACTTCAAGGTACATAAGCAAACACAGCTCCGATAGATATGGAGTTCATTATTTTCATTGTGTCACGAATTGTCACCAAGAGGTTACAAAATGCGCCAGTGCTAGCAAGTTCAGCTTGCCGTAAAAGCATGACTCACTACAGTAATTGACTTGAACACCTTGTTGTAAAAGGCTAAGCGCCACCTATAGGCCATGAAACATGTAATGACTGGCGAGTGGATACCTTCCGCATTGGTACTTTTCTCGGCGGGCGTTTGCACCCGACATTCATCGATGCAGTTATTCCTGTTCAATGAACCGTCCACCATCTTGTGTAACAGCACCACTTGGGTAACTTTTCTCTGATTTTGTCTTGTGAAGTAGCGGCGATGCAGATAATCTTTAGTGTGCAACACCTTGCCTCCTACTAGAGGTTTCAGACATGCGCACGTAGCGCAATAGCTTGCCGGTAGTGCACTCTAAAAAAAGAGCGAGTAAAAAGGGTGTCTTTTTGTCCCACAACAATAATCGTCATCTATTTTGCGTCCCATCACTGCTCAATCGCCCCGCCCCCTGTACATTCCAGTCACGATTAACATGCCCATTATCGGGGTTACATTGCATTCTCGATAAGTGGCCAGCGCCGAGTTTTCAAGAAAGGAAGCGCACGCAAGCCTGGTGACGAGTATTGTTCTGGGACAAAAAGACACCCTTTTTACTCAATATTTTTTAGAGTTTAGTGAGGCCTGCCATACCTGAACTTTAATTGAATGACAGAGGATATTTACAATAAAGGGTACTTACTAAAAAACTAATTCAACCTGTATACAGCAGCGTCGCGCTGCAAATCACATATTGTTCGGAGTATTTGCTATTTTTACCAGCGTCCAAGTGTTTTTGTGTGTATAGAAAAAGTGTTTAACTATTTAGAGTACCGGGTCCTCTACTATGAAAAAGCATATAGCTGTTCCATTATGGAGCAGATTTCATCGAGGGTAATAGGCGGTTTTCAAATGGCCAAGGAAACGAAATTATTTCTAGTGCGGGTTTGCTATTTACCGAAATGATTCAGTGGACATCCTTTGTGTACATGGTTTTCACAGACAGAAGGATCACCACCTGTCACAAACAAGAGTCCATATGAAGAAAAAAGCCGGTAAGGAGCACGCAAGGGATTGGCTTACCCGATTTTTTATTGGATGGACGACTAAGTTCCTGCTGGACAGGGAGTTTTACTGTGTACAGGGTGGGATATCAACAGAGAAATTCAGACAGACACGAAGTGTTCTCCAAGGAGCGGTTTAGTCACCGCTACTATTTATTATCTTGCTTACCTCCATTCCTCGTCATCAGAGAGAGAACACGTATGTTTACGCGGATAACAATGCATTCTTTGCATCTGCACGTGACATACAATCATTTGTACCCGTTTACAAGGATACTTATCTAACTTGGAAGCTTGGCTAGACAGCATTTGTTTAACTCTTAATGTACAAAAATGTGCAGCTCTAGCGTACTCCCTGCCAGACAAAACAGATGTATCACTCTCATTCCACCAGGCAGATATTCCCCAAGTGCAAACACTCAAGTACCTCGGAATTATCTATGATGGAAAGCTCCACTGTAGGATGCATACTGAACGTACAGTGGCCGAAGCGTCACGTGTGTTAGGCCTACTCAGAAGGATTAGTAACAGCCGATGGGGCATGCGGACAGGCGCGTTAATAATGATTTACCGGATGTACATACGTCCACAACTGGAGTGTCGGTGTGCCTTAATTTCTAGCGCACCCGCATGGACCATACGTTTGCTAGTTCTAAATGAGCGCCTATTACTTCGCTGGTGCGTGGGGTTACCCAAATTTGTAGCAAACTCTGTTGTGTATAAGGAATCACGAATTCCTTTTTTACCTGTTAGATTCAAGTTACTAACAGTTTAAACATTCTTAAGAGTCTATGACTTCCCGATAAGACAAGAAGAACATGTAATTATCAGTGATCGAGCTCTGTTTTTCAATATACCCTGGCCCGGCTTACATAACCCTCAGGTAATTGTTACTCAGAAGCTGTTAGACCCATTGCAGATAAGGGTTATTGATATAGTGCCTATGAGTGGCAGGTTCAGTGAATGAGCCGTGTCTAATGACGATATATTTCCTAACAATGCGAAATCACTACATAGTAATCTTCTGAATAGCATTTTCAAGAGCACGTAAATCCAATTGATTCTACGGTTGTGATAGCAACTGATGCTTCGCAGTGTGAAGAACAGGCCGGGTGGAAATTTTTTCTACGGAACCAAAGTGGCCGTTCTCTGTTAGGCTTCCTCAATATCCTAAGTATTTTTGGACGAGTTTTTAGCTGTTATATCAGCCCTACGTGAAATTTCTTTAACCAACACTTTTGTGCCTATAGTTAGAGATTCAATGTCGTTCTGTTCGGCACTAATTGCTTCAACAGGTTAGGATATTCTAAGGTTATTACGATTACTTGTTCCTCATCATTTGCGAAACCTGCGAATATTTTGGGCGCCGGGACACACAGGAATCGTACTCAATGAATTTGCGGACTCTCTGGTGAAAGCTTCTCTGATAGGTCCAGTTCCCTCTCTTCTCCCTTTTACGGCATTCGTTGCTACGGCAAGATTCAGAAAAGTATGGCATTATCTGGGTTTACTCAAAGTCTCGATTCATCAGCGGAATTTCTGCACCTACAGTTCTCTTGGAGCAGAAAATGCTATGCAGCAAGACGAGCTGACGTTGCAATACCCAAAATGCGTTGTAGAATTCCAATCTAAATTTTCACACGCAGAGCGGGTTTGGCAGTCTCCCCTATAGCTCCTATTGCAACAAACTCGAAACTATCGAACACTTCTTTTTGAGCTGCCAACGTTTTTTTCTTACACAGAAAACGTATCGAAATTATATTGCGGCAATGTGATCCACCGATTACGTTGTCCGTTCTGCTATCCTTGCGCGGGGGCACTCGGGCAGAAATATTTTCAAAGCTATTGAAAGTTTATGTGCGATTCGGATAGATTTGGTAGGTGAATCAACTACTAGAAATTCTTTATTCAGCCTTCCCTGTCAAGAGATATTCATTCTCTAGATTACACAAAACAGTGCGCCCAAAAATTACAATTATTCGTAATTAGCGTTACATTAAAAGTCACCTCAAAATTATTTTTGCTCCTACTAAATAATAATTATTTACTCAGTATGTATAATCTCCCCGTCTCATGGCCGATCCCCTAGAGTGAGTAGGGCCAGTTATCCATAAAGCGTCATCATCATCATCATCAAGAATCGAAACGGGATCAGTGCGACCGACACGTTATGTGATCAGGGGGGCAAGCTACGAAGATTGTGGGCGTTTGGCCTGTAAGAAAAGTCGCATCACCAGCAAGCCCACTGATGACGACAGCGGCAGGGACATCGATTCAGCAATCAGGGATAACGAGCAACTGGAGAAGGGGACGGAGCGGCCGACCGCTTTCCAGGAGGGACTACTTGAAATGCAGCACCTGCTCCCAGCGAGCAACGACGTTTGTATTCCAAGCCCCGTTGAAGCAAGCCGACAAAGATAGTTTCCCGGTGGGCCACGTCAACTCGCTGAATAGGGGTATCATCCAAAACGCCGCTAACACAGCCATGTGTTGTATGTGGCACAGCCGTTTTAATGTGTGTGGTGCACATTAAAACGATATATGCTATTCTGTCATCGGCGACGAAGATGAACTGAGTGGTCGCAGGTGTGTTAACTTTTTTTTAGCTTGCGGCGAGAATCACTGCTCATAAAGAAAAGTATAGCTCCGGTCTCGACAAGAACGGTAACATGCACACCATCTAGTTGAACGTCGCTAAGGTTCTATTTAGCCTGCATGGTCAATAGAGGATTTTCAGTCAGTCCGACTGTGGCAGCGCCAGTGCCGGGGGCCGCCACACTTGTGGCGTGGGTACGTCATGAGAAAGTGGGATAAGACCGTCGGCGGGACTGTGCAGAACGATACTGGTGGCGTTGGGGTGATGGAGAAGGAATATTGGAGTTCAGTAGCCGGTAATGGGCAAAATGACTGAATCTGCTCTCAAGACCATAAGCGGGACGCGCCATTAAGGTACGAGGGGAAGCTTGTGCAGAACGACGCCAGCAAATTCAGCAAAGGGGAGTAATGTTCCGAATACAATGACGTTAGAAGCGGATCGGCTTGTCATTGTGTGTTCGCCATGTGGACGGATAGCAGAATGTTGACGGAGAGACAGATGGTAGTGAACGTGCGGGCGTGATTGTGGCTGGAAGTCAGTACTTGGAGGTGGTGAAATAGAGCGAGTTCCCGAGCTGGCGATTTCCTGCCACATGACTGCTTGAACTAGGGGTAAGATGACCGAATGGGAGAAGTCAGGGTATGTTTGTACCACCCTAGGTAAAGCGGCCACTTCAAGTTCACGCCTGAAGGGTCGCGTCAAGTTGTCATAGATGTCTGGTGGACGATATTAGCCAAGGCACGAGGACGTCGTGTCGGTAATTGGAAGGCACTGGAACTGATGACAGCTACGTCTGCCATCAGCCAGAAGTACTCGAGCCAGTTGTACTTGTGATTTATGACATCACCCGATAACACGTTGTTGAATACCAACAGGCCAAATGCATCGCCGGTGATACCATCGAATATATGCGCAGCGCTTTCTGGCTCGGACATGTGTTTTATCGGCGCGCCTTCACAGTGCAAGGACTTCCTCAACGTAGCTTACCTAGGGCTCGGTGTCAGTTCTTGCGCGAGTTCATAACTCGTTCTTCGCGGCTTTTCAGCAACCAATTGAGTTTCCAAAAATGTCACTGATATCTTCCTTGAAGTTGTTCCAGCTGGCAATTTTATGCTCGTGCATTTTAAACCAGACATGAGGGGTTTCGTAGAGGTAAAAGATTACGCTCGCCAGCGTGAGCGTGCAGTGCCTCCTCCAAGTGGCACTGGCGCGTTCGTATTGATGATGATGTGTGGTACTTTATGGCACAAGGGCCAATTGATGGCGACAGAGTGCCATTTCAGTGACTTTAGATGTGGACAAAGATATGGTGCGTGGCTGTATAGGGACCTTAAAAATCCTCGCTCTAACGCGGTAAAAAACATAAGTAATAAAACCGTGACAGTGGCGTGATATGTACAGTGATAATGGGTGACAAAAAGTTTTGATTATAAAAGCATGTGTAAAAATGTGAAGAACTGAACTAAAATGTGAAAAACTGTTAGTGCTTCACGACATCTGTCACACAATGATGGATCGCCACCAGACAATAGAAATGAGTGTGTCGTGTATGTGTACCCTATCCTGAGCCTTTTTAGTGTTACCTCTGTTAGACATGATTTCGATACTAGTGACCAATGGCCAAGGTGTGGCTTAATAACTTGTGGCTTGTTTCGTGTGTGTCTATACTACTTGCTATGCCAGTTGTCCTTGAGCTTTCGTTTGAAAGACGGTTTAAGATCAAGGGCCGGGATTCATATGGGCGCAGTGGCCCTGCTTTTGTGGACAGGTGCAACAAGCTGATCCGCCATCACGTTGCCATGGATCTCACGGTGCCTTGGCACCAAGCACACTACTATATGTTGTTTAGGTGTAGAGTGTGCATAAAATGGAGTAAAGTGAGATGAGGACAGGGTTTTTTGTTTTAAGAGTGTGCAGAGCATTTACCGCACGAGGGTCCATATAAATTACTACTTTTTCTAGTTGGAGTTGTTTGATAGGTTTAGCAGCCACAAATATCGCGTAAGCTTCCGCTGTGAAGATACTTATGTCTGGATTCTGAGGGCCAGCATCCGAAAAAGATGGGCTGACAGCAGCGTAGGACACAAAAGAGTTAGCCTTAGAGGCATCTGTAAAGAACTGAGGAAGTGTATTTGTGGTGAAGTCAGGAAGTATGTTGGGATATGGGCAATGGGTGCGTGTTTCGTAATTTCTAGGAACGACACATCGCATTATATGTCTGCCACTGCCAAGGTGGTGGGCACTCTACAGGAGCCAATAAACTGTGTTCAAGTGGCTCACCAGTCTCCTCAGCTATACCCTTCAGGCGAACTAAGTAGGTTACCTCCACGAAGGCCTGTTTTGAAAC